>DWHQ01000922.1:0-12028 GCA_018247955.1 Eurytides marcellus marcellus | reverse complement strand
ATTCGGTGATCCGATGAAGCTTTATAGAGCCGCATAGGCTGAAAGCATCAACGTCAGTCAAGATAAGATAAGAAGATGCGTAGCAAGAGGAGATGGGCCTGAATTAAAAGCGCAAAAAATTTAAATTGATATAAACTAAAATGATAATGTGATAGGATTTTGATTTATTTAAATTATTTGTCCTCTCAAATAGAATATGTACGAACACATTGAAGGACTTTCTAAGAAATTAAAGGATTTAACTAGAGAATGGATCTAACAGTAGCAATATATGAACCTACCAGCAAACCTGTTGTTTCTTTGAGAAAATGATTCAGTTTCGTTGATCGATCACATGGTTGGTAGGTAAGTTTTGGATATGATTGTTAGAAACCGACTGTGGATCGAGAAGGTGCAAGTGTGATTGAATTTCTCGAGTTATCAATATCAGTCGTATGTACCATTTATTTTATATTTAAAAGGAATAGAATCTTTTTAATAATTAAAAGGTAAAGGATAGAATTAATTTTTCGACATTATCCAGACTATTTTAGATGCCCACGGAAATATAAATATTAAGAGACATCTCACATACGGCCCTCTCATCCCAAACTAGGGAAAGCCTGTACTATGGCAACCAGACGGCTGATAAAAAATTTAAATAAATGCTTACTTATATAGATAGTTAACACCCAGACACAACAAATACTGTTGCTTATCGCACAAATATTTTGTCCTGGGTGGGAATTTAATGGGGATTTAACGGTAGAGCCACGCAGCAGCTTTTGCTGCTGAATGGGCCGTTCAAACCGGATAAGTACCACAACCACACAAAAAATCGGAGTAAGGTAAGTGTTCATGTTTCTGCGAGTGAGGCGTCCGGTGGGCCACTGTCCTGTCCCACGCTCCCTCCCCCTCCCCTTAAAAGTACGGCAATGCATTCGTAATTTCTTTGAAGTTGCAAATGTCCATGGGCAGCGGTTATGGTTTTCCATCAGGTGAGCCGCTTGCTCGTTTACCCGCCTACTGCAAAAAAAAGATCGTCATGGAAATATGGTATTAATTTTTTTCTAATATTCGATATTAATTAGATAAGTTCTATACAAGTGTAAACAATGCTTTGTTGTACAGATGTAGCTGTCATCTATATAACAATAATTACAAACACCAATAGATGTCGCTGTCACTTATGTAATCATTGTTATTTAAGTGACAGCAACATCTGTTGGTGTTTTGTAAAAACCTATCAATGTACGTATCTAAAGTATTCTTTCTAATAAGCGTTGTCTTTTCTTAGGAAAGTTTCAAAAGATAACATGAATTTTAAAAATTACTTCACAATTTAAATCGCCCTTTGCGTGAACTAATAAATTAATTAAATAGGTAAAATTTTTGAGTAAGATAAGCGTCATCTACATCAGTGGTTATCTATAAACAATTTGCCTTTGTTTCACAAAATGAAACATAGATAGCGCTGTAGTCTAAATGATCTGTCAAATACAATTTTAATGTGTTTTTCTCTATAAAATAATATTCCGGAATAAAAAAAATATATTAATTTTATATGACTAGTACTGTAAATTAATTATGAAAATCTGTACTATAATAAAATGTAGCGGTTGAAATGTTGTTTTTACCTATAAAACTTTAGAACAATTGCTTTTCACCCTAAAAATCAGGCATATTTAATTAAATAACTCAATTTGTAGGTTTACCATACTGTCATATAACTGTAAAGTTATCATAATGTTAGATTCGCGTTTACTGACAACGGTAGACGACTACTGCTGTGTCAGCTAAATAATCGACGAGTACAGTTCTAAGAACAGACGAATAGCCCAAGCCCCAACAAGAACAACAAGGTGAATGTCAACCAAATCTTTACAACTTAGTCACTCTTTCACTTTATTTTTTTTTCTTCAATATGCGGGAAATATTATAGAAATTACATCGATGATTAAGACATTGAAAGAATTTTGGTATTTGCCAGACTTTATTATACAATCTGACGACTGCTATCTGACGTGTGAATAAGGAAGGCTCTATGTCGTTGTCAGGATGTTACTAGTTCTTTATTTTAACTATTGGCTTCGACGTCGCGAGTCGTGGGTTCGATTTCCATCCAGGTCAAATATTTGTTTGAGTAACAGTCCACGTAAAATTTATGAATGTTAAATGCCCTTACAAGGCTTTCAACATAAGATACTTCTATTCTAAAATAGGGGTAGCGTTATTAAAAAAGGAAGAAATTAAAAATAAATGAAATAAATTGAGGAGTGGAGAGTGGAGGTGGAGATTATAACAATAGCCGTTGACTATTGTAAAACATAATGAAAATAATAAATAACGCTTCAACAACAAATCAACAACGCCTTGTAATATATGCCACAATACATAGGCTCATTTTTCATACATTTATTTGAGCTTAATGCACAAAATATGTACAAAGGCATTATCACCCAGCCGACCAGTACTTTTCTAGTTATTTCTAATTTATTTTTTATATTTACTATGTTTTTAAGAATGTTTATTTGCACAATTTACTATTTACAATCTGTAAAAGTCACAATAAAAAAGACAATCAAATCTTGTTATCACGTGTTAGGTTACATTGATACTTTGCATTATGATTGCTTATTTTATTGCAATTGCTTATTTTATTTATTGCTTATTTTTAATCTTAATACTTACACTGTTGCAATATTTTGTAAACGTATTTACTCGTTTCCGTTATATAAATAAATGAAAAAAAAAAATTGTTATAATTTCTCAACGTTTCGTATTATTATGCATAGTATTTGTAATATCGTTTTATAAATAAATGAAATAGAAAATTGCTATAAATTCTCAACGTTTCGGATTTTTTACAATACGCATGCATAGTATTCGTAAGAGAAGAAAATATAATTTCCAATTACGCTATCAGCGGTGTTTATTTAGGAAACGAGCGAATGCACTTCGACTGCTGTCCAAGGTATCCCATCGCCGTAGTACCCTCCGTAAATTAGTGTGGTAGCCTGCAGCCCTTCCGGGGGCTTTGGGAGCCCTAATGACTAATTTGGCCCTTAATTGCCCTTGTAGGAACCCGGAGTGGGGTATCGTCGGCCCTGAGGCTGGAGGGGAACACAAAGGGCCTTTATGATTTTCAGGACGCTTAGCAGCACTCGAGACTTGAACGTCTGTTAATTCGATGCGAACCGATATTTTAATTCGCCTTTCAATCGCTACTGCGAATCGTGTATTTCGACTTTGAATGGATTAGTTCTTATTGTATTGTTGCTTGATAAAACATCTACTTATAAGTGTATGCGTATCACTGCAGGCTTATTGGATATTTTGTTTTTGTCGTTTTGGAAGATTCCGACCAATCAGACATTGAAAATTTAGTTTGTCTGATTGGTGTAATGACTTTTGTATATACAGTAAGGTAAATTTGCGTTTTGTCGAATTGACCATTTTGATCTCATATGTCTGGCGTTTGGTTCGGAATTCCAAATTCAAATTTAATTTAATTTAATTTAATTTACTTTTTATTGCAAGAACAAAAAAAAAAAACATTGGAATTACAAAGGGCGGACTTAATGCCATTAAGCATTCTCTCCCAGTCAACCCGGAGCGTGGAGGTTTAGGTAGTAGGCTTGTGTATTTGTGTTTCGAATTTAGTGATTCATATGTTTTCTAAACACTTGATTCCTCTTTGACATCGTAAACAGAATAATAATTTTGAACAGAATTCACGGCATTCAATGTGTACGGGGAAGCTATTTTAAAAGAAAGTATGGTACATTTTTGATTCAAACATTTTCGTTCTAGACATTTTGACCTACAGTACAAACCCCGTAGCTGGCCGGGTCTCCAACTGGGCAGTTGGTAATGAAGAATTAAAGGCGATCGTGAAAGTGGATCCATTGCAAACCACGTTAGAGTAAGCGACAGGCTTCGGTGTGAGTGGTAAAACAATTTTACAGGCTTCGGTATGAATAATAAAACTTGAAAAAACTAAGTCAGTAAGAATCAAATTAGAAAAATGAAAGAGCTCGAGAAGTTCTGTTGAGAAGAGTCGAAGAAAGCTAAACAGTCGCAATTAGGTATTTGTGACAAATAGTGCTCTAATTTAAGATACGAAACTGTGAAAATTTAGGTGATGGTACATCGCGATTCCAATAAGAATTTTGAATTTCTTGATAAATTGCCACTTATTATACATGTACGAATGTATATCGAAGTCATAAATAGAAAATGTCGTATCTCGAAAATGTACTAATTTTATAATAATTCAGTTAACTGTGTCAAGTAACGTTTAAAATTAAAGATAATATATATACATAAGAAAAGTACGTAACAAATTTCAATTTTCAACCGTTATAAATTTATGAGTTATGAATTTTTTAAATCGTTTATTGGCCTTGGTGTAAAGTTGGATTTTTCGAGTTACGATAAAATCGCTTTTTACCGTCGATATACACAACAGACAAATTTTACACTAAGCACTTGACAATGTTTAGGTTTAAATTATAAAGGTCTTATTCCTAAAAAACGCTTATTGAAGATTTAACTATTCATTAGAACAAGTGTTCTATAAACTTTAGAATCGTACAACAAAATTGTTTATTCATAAACGTTCCATAGACCTTCCATAACTAATACGTCGTTAAAATTGGTTAAGTATCAAAACGTGGCTAAGTACCAAAAAATGTTTATACACACCGTTATAACTTTATAATAGGTTTATAGAAAGTTTAAGGCTAAAATGTTGTTATGAATAACACTTTTTGTAAATCTTACTAGAGCGAGCCTTTAAATGTGCGATAACTTTTTAAGAATAAGACCCTAAAAGTCTATTTCTATTCTAAAAGTGCTGAAGTTTTATAGTTTTTAATTCTCATCTGGTTGTTTGTCTGTTCCCTGATTACGTACTATTTAAAATGTTCGAAACGTTGAGAATTTAAAGACAAAAGAAAATTGCTATAGAAAACGTGAATAAGTTCTATTTCATCAATGTGTAGCATCGTTTTAGATTAAAATAAAGAACTTTTTTTTCTCTTTTCTAAAACATTTAATTAATGTTAAAAGAAGGTATAGTAATAAACGTTAGTTATAAGATATGGTAGTTGTAGATGCGAATTCAGTTCTTGAAAATAAATGGTGCTTTTTAATCTAGTGGGAGATTATCCTTAAGCGACGTGTTATATCGTCTATTTATAAAGTGACATCTTATATACATATGTTCCACTGCTAGGCACAGGCCCTCTCTATACAGAGGGTATAACAACTCAGATCGCCACGCAACCCCGGTGCGGATTGGCGGACTTCACATAGTATCTAAGATATCTTTTTATCGTTTACTCATGATGTTTTCTTTCACCGTTTTAGCACGTGGCAAATCAGCAGTTAATGGTTAAGTACAAGTAACAAATTCATTGGTGCCGCAACGTGGATTTGAACTCATGTCGCTCGAGTATATTGAAGTAAAAGCATCCGGACACTGAGCTACTACGGCTCTTACTAAATAAGGTGTTGCAATAAAGCCTAAATAAATAAATAATTTTATTGCGTTACTACTATCTCACACTGTAACGTGATATTGGTACGGTAGCATGATATAACAATCGAATTTTAGAGGGCGTAATAATGTCTGTATGTCTGTTAATTAACTTGAGGAGGGCTGTACTTATGTCAATGAAATATATATTGATTAGCTATTACAATTCGTCTGGTTCTACTATATTTCCGGTCGTTGGCCAATAAGTTATGCGTAAGCACTAGCGTGTTACTCTTTTAAGAGCAATGTCCAGCGAAGAGGATCTTATACCTTTATGTGACGAGTGCAGTGCAGAGCAGTTCAACTGTAGTAATTTCTGTACGGGCTAATACGTGCATCTTGTAGCGTCAGCAATTTACGCTACATTGATGCATTTCGGTCAGTACGCCCAACAAGCCGCGAACAACCGCACGCGTACTGTCCTATCATTCTATCATTCATTAGTTCTAATAACAGTTGTGCATCTATCAATAAACTCTCTGTTTGTCGACTCAACGCTTTATCATTTTATATCGATAACAATAAACTGTATCAACCAACATTGTACCGGGTCTCGTCTCAGCCCGTACAGGGCGTCTCTTGTCAATTTGCTTCTTGCTGCTTGAAAGAAACATTAAAATTCACATCCTAACGTTTTGAATGCGTAAGGATATGCTCGTACTTCATTCTTGCTACTTGAGAGAAACATCAAAAATCACATCCTAACATTTAGAATGCGTAAGGTTATGCTCGTAGTTCAACTGATATTTTTTGTTTTACGTTTCGGAGCGACTGTGGTTAAGTTACACCAACGCGCGTTTAAAGTTAACGGGAAAACGCCTATTTAACTGGCCGTTATCGTTGGAAAAAATCGCAACGTCCCACCTCATTACACGCGCGCGAGCACCGCGCACGTAATGAGCGCTTGATTTATCTCCTCTCGGTTCGCGGTCCCGTGAACCGGCTGCGGGACGTCGTGGTAAATGAGAGACGTAACGCTGACGTCAGCGCTGCCTCTAACGTGAGAAACGCCTTGCACATCAACTTTAGGGGAAATTACTTACAAACAAACAGGCTGCTGCTGAATGGACCGGTTCAAACCGGATAAGTACCACGACTTCGCAAATCGGCGTAGTGGAAGTGTTCGTCATTTCACGTTTCTTCCGGTGAGTGAGTTGGGCAGTGGCCAACCTCCTCCCTCCTCCTTTTCCAGCCTCCCCCTTCCTTTTCCTACTTCCTCGGGCAACGCATTTGCAAAACGTTCGACGTTGCAATTGTCCATTGGTAAGCCGCTTGCCCGCCTACTTCATTAAAAATATGTTAAGCACTCGGCAAATTTTGTTAGATGTGAGGTGAAAAAGAATACATAGTAAATCCAGGCAACTGAATAATTGAACGCATTTCGCTCATCTCGTGATGCAGAGAGCGTGGCGAAGAATCGTCAATCAGCTCTAATTAACTTCGGGACCGATGTCATCATGCGGAAGGAGGCCGATTTCAATCCCGCCCCGCGTAATGAGTTCAAGCGCTTAAACACTCCAAGACCGTCTTAATGACGTTACACGGTCACTCGTTCGTTGGCAATTTGGTCGGAAAAAGGGCGAATTTTATCGCCATACTGGGTGGAAATATTGGAAGGAATGCGCGGGTAGCTCGCATATTCCTTAATTGCCCGCTCCGAGCTGCTTTTTGCCGGGCGTACCGAAAACTACGCCCGCGGGACTCCGGGCCCATTCACGACCGGTACGGACCGGTTATTTACCGATACCGAGCTCTGGTATAATATCGTTATTATCCCGCCCCGTGACACGGGCGAGACAGGTGAAATTTAACGTCCGAATCTCGAAGTTTAAATTATGTTTTCGAGGCGACTACGTCCTGTCGCTATGGGTTCCCCATTGCCTTAATGTGCTTCTCTAAGGAATTATTCGATGTCAGTTTAAGCAATTACCCGATATCGGACACTTTACCGGTGACGTATTTTACGTATACATATACCTCAATAGTGAAGATTTCGCTATAGAAATGATAATACTATCAGAAATTTTGTGTATAACCATAAGATAATTGGATTGAGCTTTTTTTGAGCTTGAGCTCATATCTTAAATTAAACTCTTTACGATTCCTATATTGAGTTAGTATAAAATCACAATTGACCCAAAGTTTTGTAGATCAAGTGGGGAAAAAACTCACAATACGGTGACTCTAACCTGTCACCTTAACACCTGTACAGACTAGGTGTTGTAGTGAAGCTGTCTAGCTGAGCTTAACATGTATATACAATCAAGAAGAGAGAATTGAGAACTTTCCTTTTTTTTGAGAGTGGAAGGAAGGGTAGGGTAAAAAGAAGGGGAAGAGGAAGGGGGTGGGCCACCAGCTAACTCACTATGGAAGCAAAAACACTTCCACTTTACGCCGATTTTCTGTGAGGTCGTGGTACTTATCCGTTTCGAGCCGGCCCATTCAGCAGCAGTGGGAGTTGCTGCGTGGCTCTACCACCGTAAAAGAAGATAGAAGGCATTTGCTAGTCCCATTCGCAACCTGACGTTTCATCAAAGGACTTGATATTGAAATTTTATAATGTTTTGTAGTCCATGTAAATAGAAGGATTTTTTTTACAATAAATCTTGATTGTGACTATGTACAAACTCGCCTAAAACTGGAATTTGATTTTAGTAGGCTATACTATACTGTAGAATTGGTTCAAAAATAATGACTGAGTATTCCATCAAAATGAATCCTTTTAGTCAAATTCTATTATCAATTGGATTTTATTTGATAAAAAATAGTTTTATCAAAATCAACAAAAATACTGCATCATCTATTTCTTTATACAGTAGGCACTTGGTAGTTTGATCAAAGTACATCCAATATATATTGATTTTGATTGACAAGGACAAAATATCAAAATATTAAAATAAAAGCTAAAAAAAAAACATAGCGGCAATAAATATTTTTATTTATAACACACAGTATATAGAATTAAATATTTCCAATTTTTATCCGTTAGCAGTAGAATATAAATAATGGCGACAACTTATGTTTAATGTCCATTGCTTACTAACTACTAAAATTAACATTTTGCCAATGTGTCAGAAGTGATAGGAATGTCAAACAAAATACTTCTAAATTACTAGTGATTTAATTATAATTAAAATTATGAGATTACCAAATTATTTATGCACTGACACTGATGCCATATCAAATTTAACTTCTTGAAAACACTAGAAATATAGATCACTAACCTAATTTTTCTTATAAAAAGTACAGAATTTAAGCGGCACCGATCTAACAATTAATATTTCTTTTAAATACATACAACACAGGAATATAAGTGCTTTAGACAACATATCAGTATTTATAAATAAAGGTTAAGATTGTTCTTGGTTTAAATATTTTTAAGCATATCCTTTTGTAAAAATACTTTTATGACAAAAGAAACAATAAATATAGCATTTCCTATTACTGATTCCGCAATATTCGAATACCTAAAAAGTATATGTGCACAGGTTTCAATTTTATAAATATACATGCGTATAATGTACAAACATATTGACATTAAAAATTATGCTACTTAAATATACTATTATATTACTGCCATTTAATAAGTATCGGTTAAGAATCAATCAAAAGAAAGAGAGAGAGTAAGTACATTCTTTTCAATGTTTTTAAATACATTTTGCCTTTGTTTTTGCTTCAAATTTAATGTTATACATATATCACCTATCCATATTAACAATGTTTGGTATGCGAATTTGAACCATATTTCAATATACATATTTAATTTACTGCTTTTCATAAAAAATGCTAAGACTTAGTATTTGAATCAAAATTTTATTCTCAGACTTGTTTATATAATAAGCAAATTATCAATTTCTAATTGATCTCCGTTATAATAATAATAATAATTTAAGGTTTAAAACGCCATTTTATAAGGTTCATTCCCAACAACAATGTTAATAAAGATAGGTGATATCAGAAATCATTATCCTCTGTTTACTTTATAAATAGGCTTATTAAGAAATTTTACTCAACATACATGAGATTAAACAGACTCAAAAGATTTTTTTTAAACCGACAATACCTCAAATTTTATCAAATAATATCTTCAATGAATATTTTTGTTTTCGAGTTGAACATTTTTACAGTATGGGACTGTAGAATGGTCTCACAACTTTCGATTTAAGTGAAATTATGGAATTAGATATTTATTTTATTATCAAAGGATTTACCACAAAACATGCAAACTTGCATTTGTTACCAAACAAAGTGGCAGATTACTCAAAATTTTTTTAGAATTTCAATTTATCTCTTTGTGCATTATTGTCTGTTTAACCTATTAATAATTTATATAATGGGTATGACATTTAATTTGACATCAAATGTCATAATCCTTTGCAATAAGCCTAAACATGACAACATTTTAGTTTTCTTAAAACTTCAAGTTAATTTTACATATTGGTAACATATTGGTAGTAATAAAGTACAATAATTTTACTTAGTAGATGACCAAATAAATAAATCATTATACATATAAATTTCAAATGTGAATAAAGGTTTATATGCTATAAATTTCATATATTATCTGTGTTAAGATTACATTAAAATAATATTTAGTTCTCACACTGATACTGATTTTAAAAAATAGTTCATTGAATCTATCCTAATAAATGTAACATAATTGTTAGGTAAATAAATGTAAAATATGCTAGGTGATAAGTGTTACATATATCGATTGTGTTAAGATTAAATGGAGAATAAGTACTACAATATTAGATTTAAAATCCTATTTAAGTCATACATGACAGTACACAACTTTCGAAGGTACCTATAAAATGTTTTAAGTAAAATAAATAAGTACTGCAAATGACATTATTTATGTTTAATAAACAGAAAACGTTTTTCATCGAATTTCAAAGTGATTATGCGACTTAATTTAAGAATGTATCTCGTTTTGTTTCACATATGTATTAAATCTTTCACTTCTCACGGTGCAAAACTTTGTGTATATATCACATATTATAAGTTTTCCCTTATCACAGAATGATGACACCCCCTTAGTGCTGTGGTCTTAGTAAATTTCTCGAAGTGCGTAGAATGTTCTAGATCTCGCTGTGCTATTTACCCTCTGCCCCGCTTCCGAGGGTGGCTTTGCACACGTACCCCTTGAGGGCTAGCACGCCCCGGCACTTGATGTGAACCTGGTACCTCGCGCACCAGTCCAGGTTGTTGCAGCCGATCCCGGCGTCCGATAGGGTCTTCACCGCGGCTAGCGACAATAGATCTGTGAAACAAGAATGTATAAAGTTTAACAGTTTGTTTTATTTACTCGATTAGTGTATACTATTAAATAGAATAGGTGAACAGATTTTATCGTGTTTCAACTTAGTTTTAAATATTTTTTTTAATATTATTGTTTGATATTTAAATTATTACAACATGAACAGTGTATACTACTAAATAAAACAGAAAAACAGATTTTATATTTGTTTTTATTTAGTTTTAAAATTAATTTAATTCATAAAATAATGGTTTATCTTTATAGATAAATTAAACAACAAACAAAAACCTAAATAAAAAAGGTGAAAGCATTTTTTTAAATATGAATATATGTAGACAGATTTTGCCTCTTAAATTGGTCACGATAAAGTAATTGAGTTTGTTTTAAAAAATAAGAATGTTTGTGTCTCTCTGCTCGACTCCCACTTTGATATCGGAGGTCGTGTATTCAAATCTCACGGAAGGCAATGACTTTATTTACTTGTTTCTTAATTGGGTTAAAGCATTACGGGCTCATCACTGAATTGCCTGAAAGTAAGATGATCCATTTAAAAGTCAATGCCGGTCATTTGTGGACGCCATCTAGTGGCGGGTTGAAGAAGTCGTTACTTACGAGGTCGGTTTCGTTCGGTAGAAGATGATTTTTGTTGGTGGCTCAATTATAGTCAAACTCAAAATTCTTTCTTCAAAATTGGATTGGTTTATACTTTTTGACGTCTAATGATTCTACTACTTGTTCGGAAAAAATGCCTCTGTCCTGAGAAGAACAGACGGAAGAAACTCAGCGGGACTTTAACTTACCTTTTCTTCTTTCAAAGAAAAAAAAATATTAACAATTTTTATAATTTGCTTCTTGGAATAGCCTGGAAGCGATCACATCATTCCCATGGTGTGCTATTTTCAATGAAATCTTTTACTGTATAAAAACCTTTAGCACACAAACATCCTTTTACAAGTTTTTTTTTTAATTCGTCAACAGGAGCTTTCTGGACTTTTTCTGGAATCCTATTGTAAAAACTTATACATTGCCTATAAAAAAAAATTACTGACCGAAAAACGAGTCTCAGACAAAACAAACTTGTTTTCGTTCCTAGTGTTAATGTTATGCACACACCGCTTGGAAGTCGTTAAAATTTCTGTGAACGTACATAACATTTCGACATACGTCCAATTGATTTTTTTTTTTATGGAGTAGACTGACAAACGAGCAAGCGGCTCACCTGATGGTAAGTGATAACCGCCGCCCAT
>DWHQ01000921.1:0-12030 GCA_018247955.1 Eurytides marcellus marcellus | reverse complement strand
CCAATTCATCACGAGACCCCGCCCTTGACAACTCTATAGGAGTCGCTATGGTGAGTTTCTTACTTCTCTCCGGCTATGGCGGCGCGTATCGACTTATCTTAGCCATTGCCGTACACATAGAATTGCTCGGATCTTTTACAGAGTTCGGCGCTTTCGCTCCTGTTTTTTTATATCGACTACGCAACAACGACGGCCATTACAAATAAATTTCACGTGACGTTATTTTTTATGTTCGCACGATACTGTTGCGTCGTGTAGCTTGAATTTCCAGTTTTTTTTGTTAGGATCTCGATATTCGATGATTTAAAATATCGATGCTATCGATATTTTGTCCGCTACCTAAATTTGCAAAGGCGTACTTTGAAACTGATTGTCCTTTTTAAGGATAAAAAGTACGTTTCCTTATTTTGTAACTCAATGTTATTGAGACTGCTATAATAAAAATAAGATGAAAAAATAATAAGAGTTCATCAGGTCTGGCCACAGTATAATGATGGTGTGATTATGTACGATATTAAAGTGGCTAAAGGTATGTGATATTAAAGTTACTTAGGTTATGCTACCGTGATGATGATGCGATTATTAATGATTATATACATTTAATAGTACTACATCGGTCGTTAATTGCCAGCGACTGCTGATCGGATGCAAAAACTGGACCTACGCCCATTTTGCCCGCCCGGGCGTCGTTTCGCAGTCGCTGTTTAATTGCTTGGCACATTTAACGCATATAAATTGGTATTCATTGCCGCCCATTGCCCGCTCCCGGCCAACACGTACGAATGCCTCCTATGGATGTTTATCCGTCCATTATAGGCATTTACATACCAAATGTATTGTGATCAAAAGGGCTTCGGTGAATGCAAATATGGTGTTAATTAATAGTTAATTCCTACAAAAAATAAATTACTTTAGTGCTCTTCTGAACACTCAAGAATACTGTAGGTACCAACGAATCTTCACGCAGAAGAGATCTATCGATCGATCTAGCTTTAGTCATATCAGAAATCATGGGAAAAGTAGTAAATGTTAATAAATAGGATATATTACATCACAAATGACAGGCTTACTATTCGTATATTAAGTTTAGTAATATTTAAAGCGAAAAATTAAACAATGAAACGAGTGAAAAGCGTGAACAAATTTTGCCGTCGGAACTTATTTCTGCATGACCTCGCGGGAAACGGCCGGGAAGAAAATAAAATGAATTTATGATGTCAAATACACTTGTGAATAACAAAGAAAGCTTTTTTAACGCTTGTTTTAATGCGATAAATTTAAAGGGCTTTAAATAAACTCAGTTTCGGTTCTGTTATTGTTTAAATTATATATCAAGCTTTAGGAAATGTTTTGTCCATTCTTTGCGAAGGGACAGATTGAAAGGTAAATGTTACAAAATAGACAATCTGTGTAGGATTTTTATGTTTAACAAATATATTTTTGTTAAAATATGTTTATGATATTTCAGCGATACAACAGTTCTACCTTTACCTTTCGAAACCCATCTAATTAAATTACAAAGCGACAACAAAAAATTATTGGAAACAGTTACCGGTTGCCATTGTTTTTTGTTTAATTCGAAGTGATTGCCTATTAGGCTTTTAATGGCTTATATCAGATTTTTCCTTTTTATTGCATATTACAGAGAAGTTTTTTGCCTTTTAGGTGGGTGGTATAACAACTTTTTTATGAACTTCCCCTATTAGACAAGTTTACTAAGACTTAAAATTTTATAATTTATTTATTTACTCATATATATGATATAATATTAAAAACCTCTTTTTATAATTTTTATGGCCTTACATAAGTAAAAATAGAAATAAGTTATGCCAAATCAAAACATCTGAACTTGAAGTTGAAGTTTAATATTATTTGTACACAATAAATATCTGTAATATACATATATGTATAAGAAATAAGTATTTTACCTTTGCGATTGTTTTAATTTAATTTTACAACTGCTCTGTATGGCTGATCATCACAGTCATCGCAGTAAAAGGGTTTTAAACAGTATAAAAAAGATTTGATAATGAAATAAACATATATAATAGATATATTCCATGAATCCAATAATACGGGCTATTTAGATTTTAGAGGGAAAATGATCTCTTTAATAACAAATTTTGATAGCATTTTGAATAATCAGAAATGCCTTGTTTTGAACTGTTCTTAACATAGTCCCACTATGTTGTCGTTTACCAATAGGTGCCGTTAATCGTTATAAATTTCATAAAAAAATCACTGATACTCAGCAAAGTCGCTGAAATTTGAATCTGGTCTGTTGACGTTTTGTTTTGCATTTCATAACTTGAATTGAGTCACAATTGCACGATTGGAAATATAGAATAACGAATCAATCACTAGTATATAATATGAAACAGCATCGGTATTTCCGGACCGATATGAATTAGGGTCCTTCAACAAGAGGGTCTATTCCCACCTTAAATACCAGCAACGCATTCGCAAGTCCTTTGATTTTGTGAATGTCCATAAGAAACGGTAATCGCTTCCCATCAAGTTTCCACTTGTATTTTTTGTCTCCTACTCCATAGAAAACTACTTTTGCAATAATGTTTCAAGATATTTATTAAGTAATTACAAACTTTTAACTTAATTTTAAATCGATATATACAAATATTATACACATAGACATATATTGATTTCCTAATGTTGAAAAGTAGTTATGATATTGAAGTGGGTAATTACAAAAAGTGACGGTCTTTCGTCGAAAGCCTTTGTTTTGGGCCACGTTCTTAAAACACCGCCAGTGAGGAGTCTAGTTTATTCGCAATAAAGAAAGTGGAATCCCGGGTTGCGCTCCAATTACCGGGATATACGGTGCAATCTTGGTGACGTGTTGCCCACTGCCCTGGACAGGCCGGCAATTAAACCGACATGTATGTACGACTATGTATGTAGCCGTCCCTCCGCCGCTTGGTTAGTTCGAGCGCAAAACGCAAATACACAGAAGAATTCAAAAAACTTATTTTTGATATGTACATACGTGTGCATTTTTTTATTCATCCGAAACGAAAGTCAGTGGTGTAGGAATATTCAGGAATTTTGCAATTCTGAGTTGGGCACTACTTGTTAGACAGAACTTTTGTATAGGAAATAAGGTGACGAGACAAACAAGTGGTGCGTGTGATCACAAGCGAAACTTGTCCATAGCAACAATATGATATTTTAGATTGCATAAGTTTGCGTAAAGCGATGCGCTACTATTAGTGTTATAAATATCTGAATACTAATAATTAATATCGATATTCAATGTCTTTATTGTGTTCTATAATATACATAAGTAGTAGTACAAATGGTACATATATCTATAGACCCAGGTGGGCACTACAATTTACGAGAGGAGAACGTATTTTTGTAAAATATAGTACTAATTAAATATTTGTTGGTATGATCTATTGAAGTATATATGTGTAGATGTCATTTTAATGGTGTTTATTTATGTATCTATTATTAATCATTCTTGTCTTTTATTATCTTATCATTTAAAAATTCGGATGGAATAATGACACTTATTTTGTAACAGATTTTTTAATTTATTTGTAAAATGATCTTTACATCTACTGTAAGTCTCCCTGACTTACAGCTGACTTAAAACTGACCAAATCCTTCTCGAGGCAAGCAACTCATAAATAGCCGTGCATATTTCAAAAGGGCCAGTTTAATATTTTTTAGACATGTGCGACCCAAC
The DNA here is from genome assembly GCA_018247955.1 of Eurytides marcellus marcellus. Classification (NCBI taxonomy): domain Eukaryota; kingdom Metazoa; phylum Arthropoda; class Insecta; order Lepidoptera; family Papilionidae; genus Eurytides; species Eurytides marcellus. The sequence continues at coordinate 8,321 of DWHQ01000921.1, read as the reverse complement.
CCGATGAGTTGTTGAAAACACGCATCTTCTAAAGTTCAGACCGACGAAGTTGGTACAGGCTTTTCCGCATCGCTCCCTAGGGCACCGTACGCCAGTTTTCCCGGCATATCTTATTGCCCTTTTGTTGATTCCCCGGGTCGTTAGTTTCCTCGCTAGGGGTCACCGGGCTTAGGAGCCGCCGTCACGGGACACGCAGGGCACATTCGTCTACGTAAACAGATCCGTTCGCTACCGAAACGCGTCCATGAAATTTTTGTCGGGAATATCGTATGCATAATATCCGAGTTAAGATAAAAGTATGAAGTATGTATAAAAGATATGGATCTATGGGTATATCTATGAAGCATTTAAGGATTCTTAACAATTTAAAATCCTATATAGAGATTCAGTTATGCCCACAGCAAGTAAACGATAGTCCTTTAAAAAAATTACAATTTTATGATGGGTATTTAAATTTTCTTTTTTGGGTATGTAATTTAAATTTTCACTAATATTTATATATATCACAACTGCTGAAACTGCTGCAAATTTATTATATAAAATGGTAGCGCTACCTACTCTACCTTTAATATTATATTGTATTTTAAACTCATGAACTAAAAAATTTTCACACTATATAACTGATTCTGACACTTTCCGTGTCTTATGAAATATTAAATGTAAATAGGAACATTAGGGTTATTTTAATATAGCGATAACTTTAAACTTTCTCGGGGTGTGTAGACAAAGTAATTATTCAAAGGATCGCAGCTGAGACCTCTAGATCTAAAGGATTAAAACATTCAAATCAAACAGTGCAATTTTACAGACGGGGTCGTCCCTTGTGCAAACGACCCTTGTCTTATTTATTCATCCGAGGAAAAACTTGTTTTGTTCGTCCGTCCCGGGTTGGGGGAGGCTACGGAAAACGCTGCGGATACCACTCACTGCTATCCCGAGAAAATACTTTTGTTTGTTCTCATAATATTAATCCAAATACGAAATGTAAAATTTGTTTCTATTATATATTCTATTATCTGTCCGTTTAATGCAGTAAAATATGCGAGTTAATATTTTTTATAATAGTGTAAAATGATGCAAGTGGTGGCTAAATAATGAGGTTTATATTTTTTGGTGTGCAAACAGTTGAGAATTGTTTAAAATGTCAACTTGCATCCATCGAATACTTTTGAACGTAATGTTTCTCATTTTAATTACGACAATGTAATGTTCTCGTATAGGTTGACATTATCCAATTGCATTTCCGTCTTTAGATAGCCTAAAATCCAACCTGGTGCATAGATGTGGAATATAATGAAACGACACCCCCGTCTAAGCCGGCACCGATTCAACGTCGCGCAAAGTTCTGCCTCACACCGGTGTTCAAAGTGTTCATTACTTCTATCCTAAAATTTATCAGGATTAGTGCACCGCACGAGCACTTTAATAAGCTTATTGAGATTTTAATTAAAATTTGGTGCGCTCTCACTTGGTGGGTATGTAAATTTTGCAAACTTTAAATTGTTTGTTGTTGCAAAATTAAAATCGTATGTCATACTGTCTGGTTATTTGTGTAGAAAGTTAAGCACTTATGATATACATATTTTAAAGAATAATTTAATAAGTAAACAATTTACTATACTTAAATCGTGTTTGATTGATCCTTAATACGTCTCCTGTATGATATATTATTTTTTAGTCATATATTAAATTCCAAGTTATCTTTCAGATAAATCACTTAATAACTAACATCATACACATATAACTAAATACCTACAAGCAACATTCATCTAAATACCGAATTATAAGGGAGTTATTAAGTTAAATTTCAAAATTTGCTATATGATTGGTAAGGGAAAACCTTACTTGAATCAAAATACTGCTACTGAATCACTAATTTTGTCACTGTCAGGAAACAACGTGAAAAAGACTAAAGTTCTTACAAAAATAAGTCCTTTTAGTTAAACTTTAATAAAATAAAACTAAGAGGGTTAATAAGTGGTATCTAGTAATTTTGGAACATTTCTCATAATTTAACTGTATCAAAAAATTACAACATTTAAAACCCGCAATGAACTAAATAAACTGCGATATTAGGTAAATCTGAAAAACTATCAAAGTTTGGGAACCACTGTCTAGCGTTACGCCACCCCGGAGCTACCCTTTTTAAGGGGATTTCTTTATGTTGTGAGAGCTCATTCATAGCGTCCATCAGGACGATTCGGAGCGGCGTTACGGTCGCGGCAAATGTAGCGAAATCATCGTTTCACTGGCTCGCCCGACGTACGGACATATTGTACTGGATACCTACTACCTACGTACTAACTGTTCGAATTACGTTCGACTCGAATTTGGGCCAGCGATTTACGAAAACATTGGGTGATCCGGCCAACGCTCTTTCCTCGTTTTGACGTAATATTTTCACTGAACAGATTTCTGTTTGTCACAGTCTAACTTTATTTATCGCTTCCATTTCGTTCTTTACGATAATTGGCAATTTTTCTATTATTCTTTTTTTATACATAGCTATCGATACCTTCTAATATATAAAAGTATTTATTAAATACGTTTATTTTCTCTTTATGTCATATTTAACTATTTTACATTATATTACTAAATTTTTTAACGTGACTTTTTTTTTGTTGGAACAGATTTCATATCATAAGCCATGTCTACGAACTCCTTGAACCTGTTAAAGTATCACAATGTGTTAATTTATACTTTTAAGTATTTCTTTTAATATTTCTCGAATTTACGGGTATAGAACTTACGGAACCATTGAGATTGTTAAAATCTTGTCGGAGAATCGTTGTAACAGTTTGCGGACGTTTTGCGGCAAGGAATTTAGTTTTAATAAAGGTCCCCGCAGCCGTCGCTCCGTCGATATTGCACGACGAACACCCACTAATGTTCCCTTTTGATATTACGCTCAAGCATTATTACGTACACAGGGTTGGCAGTATCTCCTCATTTCTATAGTGACTCCTGACTTTGTAAGTTTGCTCTAACCGATATAACATAAAATGCATCAACACTGTGCATTAGCATTAATATATAGCACTGTGAATAGCTTTGTGCTTTTCTCACATAAATGAACGTTTATAGTTATTACGGGAAATATTGCCATTTTAAATTGATTTTCAAAGACAGTTAAAAACCTTTATCCACAAATAAGACAAAAATACTTACTCATGTCGTAGCCAGATATAAAACGAGTTAAGTAAGAATTCTCTGTAGTCATGAAGTGTTACACTTGTATGAAACTATACATTTCATCTCGTAAAATTATTTTAATTTCTTTTTCCTCATACTTTGAATACTATGTCCGCCTACAAGATCTCTATTGTTCGGGAGTAAAGTTATTTTGCCGCCAATCAGTAATGTGTATACATTATTCTGTCACTGTCACTGGGCATACAGATGGACGATCTTATATCTTTATGAGGAGCGCAGTGCAGTTCTGAGAATTTCTGAACTGGTAGTTTAAAGTACTCTACGAAGCTGTGTTGTTATTTGTAACCGTGGTGCTTATGGCGTGTTGTAAATTGTGGAATTAATAAATCATAGTGTGTTTTGCTTAGTATATAATTTTTTATATTATTAATGACAACACATCGTTTCGTTCGTCTCGTAATTTTTTTTCCTAAACAAAAAAAGTGAGAAATGAACATCGAACAGAATAAAATACTTATAATATTAATAGTTTATTTCGGACCATAAACGTTAGTAAACAGAAACGTATGAACTATGTTAGTATATAATCACACTTATGACATTGAATTTAACAAAGACGTTATGAACTCGTGTTCGCGGAACTTATGATTTAAAAATCATCTAGTTGCATTTACGAGACGTGGCTGTTGGTGCGCGGGTTAATTAGAACCGCATATACCCAAACATTTAGTCAAGCCAACCCTCGTAAATGAGGCGGACAGAATAATACAGTGGCGCTGCGGGCCGGAATGACCACCGCTGAGAGACGGTGGCAATTAAGGCAGGCGACTGCCCTACGCAGTTAATCCGAAAATACGTGAGATGGGTGATTATTGACTGTAAATGACGTTTACAAGGTATTTCGTTCTCGCACGCGGATTGCGTCCAAATAGGCGAAACTGATCCGGCTCTTAATATATTAGTTATTTATGTGGGGAAATGTTATTATTATCGCAATAAATAGCAGGATTTTTGGCTAATGTACACTGCTGGTGGGGAATTTAGATAAATTACTATATAAAGAGAAGAAAACGGTTCATGTAGAGGATTTTTCATGTCCTCTGCTGCTTATTAGTGAATTATTATTTATGGTCACTTTAACACTTATTTTTCCACTTGTCCGGGATAAACAGTAGTCTACTTTACTGCTCCATATATTATACTTAAACCGAATATCGAACTATATGAGCGAAGCCTCGGGCAACACCTATTATTATTTTATAGAAGTAGGAAGTTTGTCGTTGACTGCGAGTCGTTTACTACCTATGAAATCTCATAATTACTTGTCCTTTTTAACGAATGAATTTAATCACATTACACCATGTTATTCTTTAGGTTAATTTCGATTTACTTAAAATTTAATGCCTATTTATTTACTTAAATACCAAATAAATTTAGTTATCATTATGCGTTGTGTAAGATATATGACACAAAAGTATGAAAGCATTTCTACAAGAAGCGAACTTGAGGCGAGAGCGGTGTGCGCCTGTTTAAAAAGTTAACAAGTGGAATTCACTGAATATCGTGAGTACCTAATAAGGGGCATACAACGGAGTCTCCAGTCCGGCACGTCGGCTTTATGGACCGTTAGAGCTACTGAAATCAATAAAAGTGCCGGAATGTACCGCACATGCGCGTCGCGACCCACGGCTCTCGCTGAGTCGGCTACATTCGTTTTATAGCCACTTGTATTTGTGTCTATGGCCACTTTGTAATTCGCTGCTGAGGAGGAAAAAAAAAACCAAAAGGGGCAAAAATTAATTGGCGCTATCGTTTACTAACATATTGAAGGGGTTAAATGGAGATCAGATTGGGTGCTTACGTTGTAAAACTTCGAAGCTTGAAATTATGGGCTATTGATAATTGAAGCATAAAAATCGAGCGACATTTTTTGTTGTAGGAGTGATATTGGACATGCCATAAAGGGCTGTTACAACTTGATTAAAATTATTCATAATTCGTTCGTGCTTATGTATAGAAACACGTTTTACGAGACGATTTCGGTCGCATGTTTAATTCTATCGAAGAACGGTCTTGAGTAATCTATTATTTATAACAAAGGAAACGTCGGTAAATAAGCATAGAGGGACTCCATGCTGTGACTAATAGACGTTGGCCCCTTACGACATGGATAATTCAGCATTAGATTTAATTTATTACGAAATGAAGACATATTTAAAGCCGCCCACCAAAACCGGTCGATTGGGTGTTTCGAATATAGGAGAGTCAGTGTTCGAAGTCACTGATTAAGAAATTTATAACGGCCATTAATTTGTTCGATACGTATCTTTAGAAATGTTAATTGAGTTCGAAACATTTTTTTGTCCTCGTCTGACAAATATTCATTCGGCATAACCTTTGTATAAATCTCGCATGGACTAATCGAGAAATATAAAACTGTTATGATTTTGTTCACGTATGCGTCATTTACGGAAACGTATGCTACGTCTTTTTATATCAACGAAAACGCGTTATAGACGAGCAATATGTCAGTAAAACACTTAAAGTGATGTATAATACACGGTAGGATTTACGACCGATTTTTACGCGAGTTTTATGGCGATCGCGGTCGTCAAACACACTTTTATTGAATCACAACACTGTTAACCATCTTCGGGCTATCAGCGTCGCACCGACAAAGCTGATACGGCCTTTAACGGTGGGGCAATTAATTAAAAAGGCATAAACGCCACTTTTATATACGGGCAGCCTATAAAGACTAACTTTTATACGTCGTAAACGCGATTGTCTAAGGACCCCGACGACTTCGATACTGCAGCGTTTGAGAGGGAAAATGGGACGACGCTCCAACAAAGACGCTTAGGGGAACATAAAGACTAAACTGCGGTAGGAAATGAGCGATTGAGCTAATTTGATTTTTTTTTTTATAACTTGCCATGTTACTTTTTTATCATTATTAAAATATGCACGATAACAAGTACACAGGTAGTTAATAACTGCTGTCAAATTGATTGAAAAAAAAAATCAAAGTTCTCGTACATTTATTTAGTAGAAAACATTTTATTCTACATCATTTAAGTTAGTTTTTTTTTTTTTTTGACAGAAAGGTTTACGTCACGCCAATTGTAAGATTAAATAATGTCGCATGTCGAAAACATAACACTAAATCAGGTAGATACAGAGAAAGAGCGCAAACATCGCATAAAAGCAATTCCGATCAATGCTAGATATCTCCGGCGACGAATAAAAAAGATTTATCTGGCTCCCCGAGAGGAAACTTTGAATGAAAATGGTGAGATTTTTAAATAAACCATTAGAGAAAAAGTTCCGGGCCGTTTGAGGCGGGTTATTGTACTACTATCGAGCGCTATTGTTGACTGCAACGTGGGGTTTTTGCGAGGAGCGCATTTTTATGGAAGCGATATAAAATCGAATTTAAAAATTACTTAATTCCATCACCCATTACTTCCATTTATCAATTATTTTCATTCTATATATGATAACCCCTGAAATGTCTAGTTTAAGCTGAATCTCATAAGAATATGTCTAGTTTTAATACAAATTACAAAGAACTCTACTTCAATAGTCAGTTCCAACAACTGCTAATTTTTACAGGTGGAGTGAAGATCTACTAACAGCGGCTGGTAGAAAATATGAAGTGTGTATCAAATAACATTTATTGCGACCTTAAGTCAAGTAATGTCAGTTCTAGTAGTATAAAGGACTTTTAATCTGTGTATGCCATTTGCTAGTAGGTGGACATTGCCTTCCAGTTACAATCTTCAAAATGGAGTGTTGGTAGCTATTATTTTTTATTTCGGACTGCGCCTTTTGATCCTGTAGTTAATATATGGATGTTTCATAGCCATTTATTAGCGATTATGTATTATTTGGTGCATTGTTAAATTTTCTTGTGTCTATTTGTATTATTTATGAGCTGAAATAGTGTATTTGACAGATATTTACTAACAATATAATTTTACAATCCATTAAGAGCAACTGCTTGCGTAGTTATATAGTATTGTTATATTATTGAGTTGCAGGTAGTGTTAGGAGTGTGTATTACTGTTAACTGTTGGTTAACAACGTGGAACCTTACATAATTGCACGTTTCATGGCCGTTTATGTGTTCATTGGATAGTCACATAGCTTAAGAATCGAATAATGTGAGCTATAAAATTATATATTTATATAAATTGTACGGAAATCCGCCCAAGAAAACTCTGTGCAATACAAATGTCGTTCTTTTTCGAATCAAGTAGATTTATTTGGGTTTAGGGGGATGTCGTACGTATATATTTGTGGAAGCCGAAGTAGTACGTCAAGGCAGCCGGGGGCGCCCCGGGTGGCTTGGGGTGAAATGGCAAACACAGGAAACGGATCTGGTGAACTTTCCCGCCGAACCGGCAAAAGGGAGATGTCAAGTTTTACACTAGGGTGACTAAAATTTATCAAAATGCATGTACATAATCTATTAAATTGAACGAATTTGGTAGTCATCTTTAAGAAAGCAATTGATAACATGTTGATATAACTATATAACACACGTTTTCTTCATTGTTTTTATTAGCTATACCCACGATTCCCAAAAGCCCCATTTCAATGAATCGAACAACGTAATAAAGTTAACCTTAACAGAATCAAAGTACCGCAGTATCGGAGGAATCTCTCGAAGTATACGATAAAAATTAAACATCAATAATGATAGAACCGAACGCGTTAGCTCGTGTACGTAAATAAAAGTACCTAATTTCCATACCATCGTATTTATTGGTATAGCAGTCTGTCTCACAACTCGCGGGAATCGTTTGCATCCTACCGTCTCGCTCTTGATATGTTTATATGCATTAATACCGCTTTACTGCCGAGATAAGCATAAATCTAGCGGTAGGCGGACCGCAGTGTATCTACATCTAACTTTATTGTGGTCCCGATGAGTTTATTTACGAGAGCTTGAAAAAGCGTTTTAGGACTCGGAAAAGTTTCCATTTCAAATTGGCATGGGTCTACGAAACACTCGAATTAATTTCATATATTTATTTCATTTCACAACAAACATAAATAAAAAAATAAGCAAAAAAAAAAGTTATTCCTATAAATAATACACGTATGGAGAAGTTCAGAGGTAATATTGCTAACAAACTGTCATATATACCATTTATTAATAC
>DWHQ01000920.1:0-12031 GCA_018247955.1 Eurytides marcellus marcellus | reverse complement strand
CCTCCGCGGGATTCGAACCCACGACCTCCGTTTTGTAAAGCGGGGGCCTAAACCACTAGGCCACGGAGGCAGTTACCTTGAATACGCTAATATCCAACCTACAATCTTTATATTTCACGAATTGAACGTATTAAAAAAATCCTGAGATTTATTCAATTTCGAACTGATTAACTTCACGGCATATATTTGTTACAATGTCTTTAGAATCATATTCTTCCCCTTCAACACGGAAGATTAATATGAAAAAATAAATATAAGAAAAATCTTTCATTTTTATAGCGAGTAAATCCCTATACATCATTGGCGAGAAATGTGATATTGACTTGTCCAATTCTATCGTTCCAAAATTAAAAAGAAACCTAATAAATTACTTTTACAACCTTTGCTTATGAACAAGATTTATATTTAGAAGCTTTGTCTATGAAAAAAAAAACTCTTATTTTCATTGTTCATTTACTTAAATAAGATATTTGTTCTATTTCTCTGTTTTACTATCTGTTTCTATTCTTTGGATTTTTTCCTAAATATAACCGCGTAAACTTTTAATAGATCCTCATTTGTATATTTTTATGCTAAAAGTTTTTCTGATGAATAAATAAGTAAATAAATTAAGAAACTATAAATCGCCAACATTATTTATTCAATACTAGATTACAGTTTACATTTGCCACTATCGTAACAATTTATGAGATTCATTCTACGCCAGCGACTTGTAGGCTTTATCTATTACCCAAATTTTATGGTTAACTATTGTTTACAGTGATGAAATTGAAGTAAGCCGTGGTATAAAAATTTACTTGTAGGGTTTAACATAATCGATTTTTTCTTATGATATGTTAGAACAGTCACTTGTTCTAAATGCAACAAGCATTTGGAATTTTTTTGGGATGATGGGTTTTGTACCTTTAAACAAATGATTTTTTTATGATTCGCATACAATTATCGAATATCATAGAATGTATTGCTTCTAGCGTTAACTACGTTACACGATTTCTTTAATTTTATTTCAATAACATATTATTTTTAATAACTTGAACATATCATTTATGATATAACTTTCATTAGAAGGACCAAAGTTCATGTTTTAAGAAAAACAATATATTAATTATAATGTTTTTCTTAATCATACGATCGGAGAAAGTATAGTAAATAGGTTAAGATATGAGAAGAAACACTTAAATATGAAATAAGGTTAAATTAATCAAAACACAGCAGTTTGAAGCGTTTGTCAATACATTTATTTATTTGGTTCTACATTGTCGACGTATTCACCACTTGTTGCTATATCCACCATATGCACCATATCCATGGCCATATCCACCAAATCCGTAACCGCCCGAAACAGCTGGGGCGTATGCACCATGGGCTCCGTATCCCGAAGAGTAGCTCGCAGCAGGGGCTGAGTAAGTCTTCACTACTGGGGCTGAATGTACACTGTAGTGAGACACGGTAGAAATGGCCGGTCTTGAGTATGCGTTTGCTGCATAACCGCCATAGCCTTGAGCTCCGAGGCCGCTGGAATATGCTAGATTGGCACCATGTCCTAAACCAGAGTAACCAGATCCGTATCCCAGGCTAGATCCGTGACTGAGAGAGGCATATCCCAAACCTGAGCCATGGCTGAGGGAAGAGTATCCGAGGCTGGAACCATATCCTAGCCCTGAAGCGTATCCAAGCCCTGTTCCGTGGCCTAGATTAGCTCCATACCCAAATGCTGACCCGTGGCCCAAACTCGATTCGTATCCTACGCCGGATGAATACCCGAGTCCTGAACCTCTATAGAGATTCCCGGCGTGCGCCAGACCGAACAAGCACAGGACTACTGCAATCTGAAACAAAAAAAATTAAAAGGCATTAGCTTAAGTTATTATTAGGTTATCATTGATTTATGATGACCGATTTGGCGCAGTTGCTAAGCTATTGATCAGGTTGTGGGTTCGATTCCCACCCGGGACAAATATTTGTACGAACTATAGATAATTGTTTCGGATCCGGGCGTTTGTCTTTGTGAAATTTATGTATGTCATAAGCCTTTGTAATACAAGATATTTCTATCTTACAATGAGGGCAGCGTTTTTTTAAAAAAAAAAGTACCAAATGTGCATGTTTACTGTCGACGCAAACCGATGAGACCGTAAACTTAACGGTTACCTCACTCACTGCAGTAAATGCAATATTATAAACACAATTTAAACACAATTTATTCTTATTTCTTTATCATATTATTCTAATGTATTAAAAGAATGTTAGGAATTTCAATGAATATTTATAAGTCAAGTATTGTAAGGGCATGTCTTATAAGGTACTTATAAGGTACGTGTCTTAATAGATACTATAAAAAATAACGTGAATTTTTTTACATTAAGGGGAATAAAGCGGCATTTGTTGTCAAAAGTAAAAGAAAATTGAAACAAATAAAATGTAAAGTTTTTAGTTCGGGAAACTATTATTAAATAAGAACAAAAGAAAACTTAAATAGTATGTATATAATATATATTTTATTACACTCCAGAAAAAAGTTACGACGTAAAAATATTAAAAGAGCTATGAAACACAAGGCACGAGAGGCGAAATGTTATTGTACATAAAATTTTCGAAGTAACAAAACTGGAGCGTTGATATAAATCCTTTCTTTATGTTAGGACTTACTGTTAGAACAGTCTTGGACATTCGCCAACTATACTTATTTTACTCTAAGTCTAAAAATATAGTCCCGGAATTCGAATAATATTGCTTCAGTTAGTTTATTCGTCACGAAAAAAAAACTGTTTAAATGTGGTCTTACTTTAAAAGCCATTGTTGTGGATGGTTCAGCTCTGAAGACTGGAATGTTTTTTGGAGCAATAATTTTCGTTTATATACACATATGTCGGAAATATAAGCAACCTTGTTTCTTGCAAGCCTCATGATTTTTACAGCAATGGTAGCAAGATAATAGGTGTAGCAATAGGTGGTCTGCATTTAATTTAAATCGTACCTCTCGAGCGAATCATTGCCGAAGGTTTTGTAAAAAAAAATTACATTGCCGAGTAATGATACCTATTACCTATGTACATATGAGCCGAATGTCTTTGACTCGGTGTTATTTCGTAATAATATAAATTTTAATGCAGGGACCATATTTTTCATATTATTTTTTTTATGTTGATAAGTATTATCATTTCATTATATTTTAAATGAAAATTATCGAAAGCGTTTGTATAATTTATGGTTGTAACACTGTATATGCATAAGTACTGTGTATTGAGATGCAAACGATATAGAGAGCTTAATATATTATATTATAGATGTTAAAATTCGTCACCTTCAATAAGGCGGCAAAACTGTTATATTAAAAAAAAAATATATCTTTATATCAAAGATATTCTCGGGGTCTACTTTATTTATGCTAATCGTTACAATACAATTTTCGCGCGCCTGATTTTTGAGCCATCTTGAATTTACCGTATTTTAAAAAGGCAGGAGCTCAGACGTTTAGGAGTAAATGTATTCAAATAGCATCCCATGAGGAAATTTGCTTTGTTTCGTTTAATTTGACGATGATATTGTAATATATGCATAGACTATATTTTACAATTAGTATCCATGAAGAAATAAAGGTGGAATAAAACAGATAGTTACTTTTATAGTATTTTATACATAAGAGATTGTAAATCTTATGAATGTAATAGTTACTAAAAAATATGACATATAGCTCTTTTCTCATAAAAAGCATATTAGGTATATATTGTCATCATATAATTTCAGCTTTCGCCGTGATCTGTTCCAAGTAAAGTTGGTAATCTGTGAAAATAAGCATGGTACAACCAGATAAAGAAATAAACTGAGTAATAATTCAAGTAGAATAATAATAATAAATTAATAAATAATTAAAGGGGCACGTTACTAGCAACGCTGTTTAATAAATAGATGTCATCGTAGCGGGTATCTGTGATCTCAAACGACGTGTTATTAAATCAACGAGGGAGGCAATTATGATGGCAATTTATCAAAAGAATGACACTTGCCTTCAAGCCAAATAACAAATAACAATGACGAAAAGGCCTGCCTGATACAACACCCTCGAATTTGCCACGACAGAAATAGATCAAGCATTATGATAATACTAATAAGTGAGACACGAAAATACGTTGCAAGATGCGCTGTATTCTTTTATTATTATTATTTAATTTGTTATATTGACTTACATCTATTTATTTATTTGCAATTTTTCATTACCATAACAAATAGTAATAGGTAATAACAATAATAATAGTGATAATTCATGACCGAATTATCAGTATTATTATTGTTATTACGTTATGCTCGATTTTTAAGGACGCGTCTAATTGTTTTCTTAAGTACTTCATTAACGTTTTATTTGCATTGCTGAATCTCGCGTGCCTCTCTAAATCGCACTGGCCTCGACACTTATTTCAGATTATGAAACAAAAATTAGGTGTTTTTGAAGGAGTTGAGAGTAATTCGAATACTATCGGGATCTTTTTTCTTTACTTTTATTGGACTGTCTATGTTGCCCATACAACAGAAACCCAGTACAGTTACAATACATTATATTCTTCTATCTAATTTTAAAGGAAGTTTACATTAACAGATATATTCTATTTTGTTTATGTTCAAAACTCTACAAAGTGATATTTGAAAAGAAAAGTCGTTAGTTTAAGCTTAGTTATGTAAAATTCAATGGTTAAATTATATGTATAAATGTGAATTTATATTGATGAATTTAATTTTTTTTTATAAAGTATAAAAGTGAACTGTCAATATAATGTTGGTGTAAAGAAAAAACAGTCGTATTATATTTTGATGGTCTAGAATTACAAAATGTTTTAAAGGCCCTGAGTACTGAGTGCCAATTATTGTTCGCGATCAAACAATGAACGGAACATAAAGCGCTAACGCTTAACTAGTTGAAAATTCTGAACTGGGATTATAATGATGATGCGAGAGGGAAATTAGCACTGACTGTATTATTCGAGCACATCAAAGTAGAAACTCGTTCATTTGCTGGTTACCAAAATTGATGCTGACTTTCTTTTATATTTTGTTAAATATCTTATTTTTTATTTATTACTATATTATTGTCATAATATTATAACACCAAAATTCTACAAAATAAATCACATCACTATTTACTGTGTGGAAAAAAAGGCAAAAAGTAATAAAGAGAGACGGTTGTTTAAAATTTTATTCGCGTTGTATCACAATAAATATACATAAAAAAACATAAACGATGTAACAACTATATGAGCAGTGTCTTGGGGAGGCGATCACCAGCCGTGGCCAGCCAGGCTGCCGTAAGAATAAGCCGGTGCTGACGAGATAAATTTCACAGGGGACGCTTGAGCGTAAGTGGCGATTGGGGCAGCAGCAGCGTAGGTGGCGACCGGAGCAGCGGCGGCGTAAGTGGCAACTGGGGCAGCAGCAGTGTAGGTGGCGACTGGGGCAGCGGCGGCGTAAGTGGCAACTGGGGCAGCGGCATAAGACGCAACTGGGGCAGCGGCATAAGACGCAACTGGGGCGGCGGCGTAAGACGCTACTGGGGCTGCGGCGTAAGACGCTACTGGGGCGGCGGCGTAAGATGCGATCGGCGCGACGGCTTTAGCAATCACTGGTGTACCGTGGGACGTCTGTGTGCTGTATGATGAGATGGAAGACACAGCTGGGGCTACGGCCTTCACGACGGGCGCGGAGTAGGCCACCGGTGATGCATATGAGTATGAGGGAGCGGCGTAAGACACTGATGGTGCAGCGTACGAAAAAGTGGGGGCGGCGTAACTCTTGTAGTAAGCGGCGACTGGCGCTGCGGCGTACGAAGCACCATAAAGCCCCCCAGCCTGAGCTGCGGCGACCGCGCACAGTAGAACGATAAGCTGAAAATTTCCAACATCACAATAGATCGCAGAATAAAGGCAATAAATTATTGTATTTATTACAGAAAAAAAAAGCAATGAATCGTATTAATCAGTCGATTGAATTCATCGAGTTATGACAGTTGCATTCAATAAATGGCGTACGAAAGAAAGCTTTTATTAATGATTTGTTGAACTTCCGACACAAGTTTTATGTTACCCTATAAATCACGGAGAGTCAATTTCAAAGATATGTTGAGTGAATTGTATACGAATATATTTCAATTTTATGTTGTTATTAATATAGTTCTCTGTTACTATTTATATGTTATAAATGTACATTTTATATAATGTACGTTATTATCGTTATATTACTTCTGACCAAAAAAGTTAAAGATATGAACAAATATAAAATGTCTCTTATAACAGTCCGAGCTTTTTAGCGAAAGGTATATTTCATACCTTAACTGCCATTTTGCTTTAGGTATAAGGACTGCGGCCGCAAGTGATATGGATTAGGTAAATGCACGCACTTATATACCATTCGTATCCTTACCCCCGTGCGCTCCACCGTAATATGTTGTCCCACCAACTTCAAGTTCCTGTTACGGATGTCAAGTGGAACATAGGCATTAAATTTAACTCTAAAGTATCGCGATTTGTAAACGGCCTGTGCTTATTCGTGTGTATCTAATTACCTTCGTTCACTTTGTGTATTGCTAATAAATATGCAGTAGCTTGTTTCCACAACTTAGCAAGTAGAATTGCAAATGTCATATGAATTGTAATATCTATCTCCTGTACCAGTATATGACACCATATTTGCACTAAGTAAAAAAAAACAATAAGGCCATTATTTATAAACATTTCATCTGTTGTGTTTGATGGACCTGACAGCTGAGCTATTTATATTTAAGAGTATATTATTAAAAACCTCCGTTTTTTATATAATTGAAAATGAAATAGCGTGTTTTTTTCGGCTGGTAGGTATATCAAGCATCCATCAGAGGAATAAATAGAGATTATTTTTAACATAGATGTAGTATTAAGAATAGAGTAACATAGGCTTGTTTTGGATCCTACATAGATACTTAGAAAATTATACGAAATTTATCTTTACTAATAATCACACTTTAACGGAATCCTCATGGGGAGTATTATGTTATTATGTCGCCTTACTGTAATGTGCAAGTAATATTGCGTTCTGTATTAGGGTCGATGTTTCCAGCGTAATGACTGGGCCTGGAGATATGTCTATCTGTATGATAGACCTTATATCTCCAGGTGATGAGCACAACGCACTGCCAAGCAGTTTTTCTTCTGGTGTCTTTTAAAAAACTTTCTAGCGCTATGCTATTTTGGACAAGCATATCGCTTAACAGTATAAAATTATACTTCTTAATAAAATACCAACATTTACAACGTAATTATTGATTGTAAAGGTTCAAAATCTCATAACCGTTTTGAACTTTGTTCAAAATGTGTTGTTAAGGGCAAGCCCGTTGCTTATTTAGACAATTTTATTAAAGAAATATATCCGATGAAGACATAAATCAATAAACATTACATACATTAGCATAGATATTTTGCTTGTTTATTGTTATATGATTTGAATATACTTCATACGTTTTTTGTGTTGTATGTTGAGTTGATTAAAAGATTATTATTATTTTGTATTTAAGAATTTTAAGCGGCATTTAATTATTTTTGTGATATATCCTGTATAACACCTCTTAAAGAGAACATAATATAGCGGGAAAATATCGAGGTAATTGTATTCAGTAAGATGTTATTTTCTGAGCCAGTGGTCCAAATAATTGAAATATAATTCTAAATTATGATAATAGATTTCCTAAAAGGCGTTGTTTAACCTTAATATATGTAATGTGAGCCGTCAAAGTCGACGTCGTTCAAGCGATATGATTGGACAAAGTTACTGTGTACTTAAACTTAAGAATAATTACAACTTTTCAAATTATGTTAACATTACTTTGATGAAGCTTTGGATATTTCCTTTCAATATTTTTATAAGAAAAGTTTTTTCGTCATCTTTTCTTATTTGATACTTTATATCAATTTAATATATTGTAATAGTTATTAAAGGTATGAAATGGGCCCGCGTTCGTATAAATTGTGTCAGTGCGTGAAGTCATTTCGTAACATTGGTAAAGTCGAGGAAAACAAAATTAGTAACTGTCTAACACAGAACTTCGCTGTCACTTACGAACTCAAAGACTCAAAGACCGATATGCAACCCTTTCTATGCTATCAACATACTCGGAATGCGGTAGTTTTCTTTACTGATTCTTCTTTCGGATATACTTATAAAATAGTCTTAGTTTTTGTGACAGAAATCATAGGACTATTACGAGAAAATATTTTTTTCTTGTAAGTAACAGGACTCTTGAAGAGGCCACCTAATTTGTATTGCCAGTTATACGACCGCTAAGCAGTGTATCTGTACCAGAATTATCGTGTTCCGGCTTGTAGGACAATGTCAATGTTATTGTTAGACATAGAGATAGACGATCGTATATCTCTAGGTGACTAGTTTAAGATAGAGCTAAGCAGTTTTGGAATCGCGTAGTTTAAAATACTATGTGTATAATTAGGGGTGAGTGTGTCGCTTACCATTAGAGCGTTTAACTTTCTCGTCTTGACTTTATATACGAAAAAAAATCTAAATATTTTTTTACGAATAAATCACTATGTGACTAATAAATACGGATGCTGTTTATAGTGCTAGGAATATTTTTTATAGTGTGCCTCGGGTTCTCCACTCTATTTATTCTATCGTCAGTTCTGTCGTATGTGTTAAAGCCTTTTAATATTGGTAACTCGTTACATTTGCGGCGACATATTTCTCTTTGATTTAAGTAAACAAGTCGAACACTCTCACTTGAAACGTCGTGCGGATGGTTTGTGCGTAGTTATAATAGTCCAAATAATAAAGCTTTGATTACGTCATTGATTCAAATGGAGTAAGGGTGAAATTAGGTTCTCAACAGAGAAGTTAAGACAGTGTTTAATTACCGATCATAAAATACTTGTTATTTATGACTAAACTACTAATACAGCTTTCTTCAAAACAGTTGAGGCATTGCTAACTATTTTGATGTTGTTATTACTAATATGAAATAATTTGATATTTCATTAATAAGTTCTAGTCGTATTAGAATCGAGTCTTTACACATTTGCTAATCTTAACTTACAATTTTAAGTTTGTTTGTGATGATCCTGTTAGAAATATTAATACATATGTATATTAATAACAAGTTAATAGATATTGCCATTTAATTAGTCTTTACCATAAAATGATTGCAGACGTTGTTTCGAAAAAAATAATTGGATTAGAACAATAATTTTTAAGAACTGTGATATATTTTTTTAATTACAATACTGTCTGTCTGTATACATTATTATGGTGAAACTTAGTAATTGACCGAACCCACGTGCAGATCATGCGCGCATGTCGTGTCGGTAACACATGATTTGTAAGGGATAGCGTAACATTTTGTAATCTAAAACGTTTGTTAGCGGTTTTATATGGATCATAAAGCGGCCTGGACGCGGCTTTAGCAATAGAACTTTTGCGACATACGTGGACAGGTCAGTCGTGCAGTTCAAAAACGTGCTTCTCTAGGGCTGTCAATTTTGAACTTTTCTAAACACTGCAGGCTATTTATACATTTCTTTTATCATATACTAGGTTTTACCCGAAACTTCGTTCGCGTTGATGTTGATTTTGTTTAAGTTTTCAGGCTGTTTAATTTTTCTATTCCACTTTGCGTTAAAAATGAACATATTTTTTTTTTATTAATTTAAAAATATCAAATATAACCAAAATCACAACGATATTATCCACTGTTGTTGCATAAAAGGAGAACAAAGCACACTTAAAACTTTATTGTATGAAATAAAAGTCATGATCTTTATCGACAACCCTACGATTAAATTACTGCAACGAGTTTAGGATGTATAGTAATGCCTCTATCAACTGTTGTAAGGACATAAGTAAAGGCATAAGACCAAACATTACTGGTGGTATAAGATACGCTCATTAAACAGAAGTTAATGTTAATTAAGAATTAATAGATTTAATGTAATTACTAAATACTAAGCCGTAACCTTGGAATGAAATTTAGATTATAAAAGCGATTTTTATTTCTGTTTTTCGAATATCAATCTTTATTTGATTGCATGATTTCTTTTGTTACACATAAACGTATTATTTATTTCGTATATGATAAACATAATGCTAATTATTTATCATGCGTTGTTTAATCCTAATCTAATTTAGGCTAGAATCTTTCCCATAAACACTGTACTTATATCCCGCCTAGAGGCTAGGCAATAAGGTTAGTCAGCTTAATATAACTGGTTAGTCGTTTCGTTTGCAAGTCGCCCTGCTTGTCTATTAAATGAAGGATAAGAGGGCAATATAAATGTACGAATATATAACGACGAATGGGGACATAATTGTATAGTATAGACGCACTAGTTTAGTAAGACCTGCTGAAAGTTGTAAGAGGGCAGTAACCCATTCATAACACTAATACTAACATCGAGTGTAGAAACATTTGCTGATTAATTTCGGCTGCAATATTTATGATCATGCAAACCTTGTTCATCACAAGCTTCGTCTGATGTTTGTCACTCATAAGAGTCTGTTGGACAAACCTTAATTTTATTTTTATTGAGATAAAAAAAAATTGTGTTTTGATCACAAATACCCATATAGTAGAAAATTGGTTTTTGATCTAAAGACTGTGTTAAAACAAATTTTTTGAGCTACAAAAAAAAACAATCAAATTGAACTACAGCATCGACCTTAAGAAACTTTCATGTCATGTTTACCTCACAGGATCTCACTCCTCTCACTCTTTATTACATAATCTATAACCAAAAACCACTGTTAATCCTCTCTCCACCATCGCGTATATGATTTGTTAATGTAGATAGAAACATATTCAGTTATAAAGGCGTTTACATACATAAATTTGTAGTTATAAATCTGTAGTTTGTACAAATTTTTACGCCGAGTAGGAATCGAATCCACGATCCACGACGACGAAGCCAATAACTTAGTAATTTCGCCAAACGATTCATGGGTCAGCTTTCGATTTTTCTTTAGCTGTGGCTAGTGACATGTTGTATTATATTGCCACGTTGAATGTATCACTATCATTTACTTGTGTCAGCGTCATCGCCACGCAATCGTGCCATTTATATAGTTATAATGGACACTTCTTAAGGGTTGTGCTTGCAACTTATCTTAATGTCATTTAAGATGATCTCATCGCATTTATTTCGCACTATCTTTGGATATAAACGAAATGCCCAGCTATGTTTCATTCCTCTCCCAGTAAAAAGGTCGTAGCCATTAAAGTTAAACGCACTACAAGCTCAGAATGTAGTTTACGACTGAATTAAACCTTATCTAGGGCTAAAGTCGTAGACGGTTGTCAAAATGTTATTATAATAATTGCTTCAATTAAAATTATAACCTTTTAGACGAAAAGTCGGTAATTTATACAATATTTGAACATGGTTTAATCTTTAATGGTTTAATTATACAATTTTCTATTGTTCTTATTAAATTGTTTTAACCTGTTCGAAATAATTTAAAAAACTTATTCGATTTTCTCGCGACATACCGATCATTAATAATCATGTCAGTAAACTATATTACAATGAGTCATTCGCTCGTCTACGAATATCAATTGGTAAGTTCGGTACGACTGTTTCGTAATCATTCTTACCTCTTACAAAACGTACTTCTATACTTGTTACTGTAGCGATCAAATTAGCATCTCTATGCTAGACAGCACTGAGCCTTTTATGTAGGCGTAATGGTTGTTCATTGTTATTATTAATCTTTTTAAACGCGAAGAACACTTTCATAATATGTTAATTCATTTATATTATGCTTAGGTTATTTGAATGTTTAGTAGTGGAATACTTTGTAAGACTTATCGTATTTATAACTTTTAAGACCTAGTTTTCGTTTAAGGCAGGCCTCGAAGTTGTATTGAAATTTATGAATAATAATATTGCACTAAAAGAGTGTTCTTTACCGGCAAATATTTGCTAATACGCGTTTTTGTTTTACTTATTAAAAACAATAACAATTTATACTAGAATAATTCTTCAGTAATTTATCTTATTTTGATTATGTT
>DWHQ01000919.1:0-12038 GCA_018247955.1 Eurytides marcellus marcellus | reverse complement strand
AGCTCAGTGTCCGGGCGCTCGCTTTTAATTCAATATACTCGAGCAACCCGAGTTCAAATCCCGGTGCCGGCACCAATAAATTTGTTAATTTAAGTGCTGATTTACAACGTGCTCAACGGTGAAGGAAAACATCGTGAGGAAACCTACATATTTAAGAAACAATAAAAAAAAACTATAATATGTGAAGTCCGCCAATCTGCAGTGAGGCCGCGTGGCAGTCTGTGCCCTTATTCCCTCTGTATAGAGGAGGCCTGTGCCCAGCAGTGGATCATACATAGGCTGTTACTTTAAACAGAATATACTACTGAATAAAACGCTTCGCACTCCGAATAAAAAGAAACACTTACTACAGCATAATCAATATAAATAGTTGTTGCTTCGCTGTCCGTCTGATTATGAAGTTTTAAACGGTGTCCGGAGAGAATAAATGCTTGTTCTATTTGGTCCTGTGTAGCAAATCGCACGTGTTGAATACCAAGACTCTGTAAGTGATCGGGTGAATTTACTTCGGTGATCTCACCAAACCTTTCGAATATCTCCATAACCATCTCAGTGGTGACAGCATTTGGTAGACCACCAACAACGACAGTACGACAACCTTTAGGACGCTCGCGCCTTACTGGGGTTGTGCTTCCAGGTATAGGTGGCAAAAGTGAACCAAAGGTGAGGAATATCTGTTGATTTGGCATGACTGGCATTAGATGCTGATTCATCATCACGACACTTGGATCCATCATGTTTGACACCATGTTTGGTATCATATTCATGCCAGTCATCATACCATGCATCTGAAAGTCCATTTGCTGCTGTCCCATCATGTTGCCATGCATCAAGTTATTGTATGCCATCAGATTACCTGGTAAAGAGGATTTAAGCTTTTAATACTGTTAGTTCTTTAGTTGTACATGTATATATATGTTTTATCATATTTATGTATATATATAAACAAACTTGACATTAATTACGTGATTAAGTACTGAGATAATTAAAATCAAGGTAAATCTGAAAAACACATTATCATCAACTTTTTAGGTATTTAATGGGTAAAAGATATCAAAAATGGTGCACTACATTGATGTTTGCTTTTTTATCCATTATGATGAGTTTAACATCAAATTTGAAGTGAACCTATTAAATATAATACTTACCTGGCATCATCACATTTGAAATAGACATCATAGGTGTTCCACTGTGCCCGAGTCTCTCTTTATTGGTGTCCCATTTAGTAGCTCTATCACGGCGGCCATGATAACCTCTGCTGCTATTCACCCCACCGCGCTCACGAGACCTTGAACGGTATCTCCGATCTGTTTAAGGTTAAAATAATGCAAGTATTTGTTCATGCACACATCTTTGCTTGCAAAAATTTCAATTCCAAGTAAATTTTTACTATGATCTAAATCTATGTAAAAGGAAAATTCCTAAATGGCTAAAGGCAAACAGTAAAATTTCATAGATTTTTTTTTATATTTCATTTATGAGACACTTTGATTTCATTTAATTTGTAATACATTTTAAACATTTTTAAAATTTTGGCACTCTTACAGTTATAATTTATAACTGTTTTCCCCTTATTTTTAAATCCTTTCATTTAAACCATAAAACAGAAGATGATGGATTGATAAATAAGCCAGACATGCTAGGGTTAAAAGTTTTATACACAATATTTGACAATACTTATGTGACAACTTTTGCTATATTAATATATATTAATTTTTACAACTTTGAAAACAAACAAAACAACCAAAGAAATTGGCCTTTGGGATTGGTTTTAACATTAAAAACAATGTGTAAATGATTTCTGTTGTGACCTTATTGCAAAATTAAGTAAACTACAAAATTTTATATTTGATAGTTAAAAAAAATTTACAATTACCCCGGTCACGATCTCTCTTATCTCTACTACTCCCTCTGCGGCCGCGATCGCGCGAGTACCGACTTTGACCGTGTGTGCTGCTCTCTGCCTCAACCGTTTGAACTTCTGCATCCCCGATCGGTGCGTCAGACACCTCAATAACATCGGCACTGTCCTCTGGTAGCAGAGGGCCGACAACGGCAGAAGACTGCACATTAATCGGATTGTTTTCTTGTATCACAAAATTTGAAGGCACTAAAATTGGCCCCATCATCGAATTTAACCCGATGGCACTCTGAGCACTTTGGTCGTCCCACGAATTCATATTCGGTTAATAATACATAAGAAACTAAACTAATAATCACTATCTACTTGGAAGAAATAATAATTATAAACGAAGTAAAAAAGAAACCTCTAAGCGACATTAACAATGACAATCGTTATGTTTTGACTTTATCTGAATATCAGGGATGCCAGGCGTACCAACTTGTTGGTAAACATACTAGTTTTTATAGTCATTAGTGTCTCGTACCATGTAGCAAGACTCTTTCCTTGTGTGCAAAAATACCAAGATTGGCCGTTGACCGATAAAAATATAACGACAATATAGTATAACCGAAAAATTTCAGAAATGCATATAAAAAAACATTCCAATCAGATTTCCTTTATAAAATTTTATGAACGCAAGTAGTCCCGATAAACAATTAAATTTTCGTTATGTATGAAAATAAATAAAAAAAAATTGTAAACATCGGTTTAAGAAACTTGTTTATGTTGATCCAAATTTAAGAGGTAAACATTACATGTTTTATTTTATTTTAGATGTGGCGGACCAGGTAGTTTTTTGTACCGGGTTTTAAAACATGCAAATGCTTTTAGCCGATGAATCTTAAGCCTTATTGGGATGCAGGATCCGGTGAACAGCAACAGTGACAATATAAAACTACCGAGTATATATTTGTATAGGACTAGTTAGAAGCCGGTACACGAGTGTTCCTAGTGTACATGATATGGTTGCGGTAGTAAATAGCAATAATAAAAGTGGCAGTTTGTTGATTAAACCTCAGTATTTAATTTCTCAACCCGATCAAAATAGAACATAGACTCACCACCGAGGGTCTCGTCTAATAACGCTATACTTTCAACAAAATAATTGTCGAATATAGTCCCAGTTAGTCGTGTCATTATCGTAGAAGTCGGGGAGTTGTAGCCGTTGTTATCGTGTCGTCATCGTGCACTAGCTACGTTGCTTCTCCTGAGTCCGCGAGCAGTCCTCTTCCGACAAAGCTGTAAATATCGCCAGACTAACAGCGTAATATCACACAAAAAAAAAATCAAATATAATCGGATTCGAGTTTATGATACGCCTACGCCACAAACTTGCTGACATAGGTACATCCCTAGCAGGTAATTTAATTATCAAGGTTAAAGTAAAGCTTAAGCCTTATTATGTGTAGTGTATTGTGTTATTTATGAATATTGGCTGGAATAAATTGTGAATAATAGGTTTTCTTCATGATTTTTAGAAGTCTCAAACCAGTTTAAGTAAAAATATCTAAGATGTGGTGAGTATATTATAATAATGAAGATTCTTGTTGGAAATGTCACTTCGATCGCGTCTGATTGTTGTTGTGATTGATATTTTAGCTCTGAACTGCCTAAAGAGTTTGAGAAAAGCACCGAGGTTTTACCGTTTACAAAATATGGACTTTCATCCATTCAAGAATTTAGAGAAGCGGAGAAAGATGTTAAACATTTAGAATGGCTAAAGAAAGTAGGCTTATCCAACGAAGAAGTTAAGCTATATCAAGAGAACGAAGCGGGATTGTTAGATCAAAGGAAGAAAATTGAATCCAGCGCCTTGAAAGCTCGCTTGGAGGAGCTCTATAATAAAATAAATAAGTATCAAACTGCTGGCAGGTGAGTCTTATTGGATTTAAGGAAAGTCAATCTTTTTAGTCCAACTTACCATTAAGACTGATATTGTCATGTTAATTAGTTATATCATTGTGTGTATTTTGCTTTTTTATAAGACAATGACCCTAAAATAAAGAAAATTTTAGCTTAATATGTTTTTTATTAATACATCTTTTTCTGTTTTAAAACATGCCAATCATTTATCATTAATATTATAGCAAACTGTACAACTTATGTACAGTTTTAATTTTGCTTTGTACTCAAAAATTTTTATGACATTTTAAGACATTAATGTATATAAGTATGTATTCGACCTTCATACATTTTGCATACAATTTTTTTTCTCATAATTATGCGTCTATTACACATTGTTATGAAATCAATGTATGGATATATCACTTTTTAATTGATTTCAAATTCACAATGTGGCCAACACTACAGAGTCCATAGTTAATGGACAGACTGTAGAGAGGAACATTGGGGATCTAATATAGATTAAAAGGCAATAATATCGGTTTTTTTTTCTCACTAATACCCATTTTTATGTTTTTTATATCACACCAAAAATTATATCCAGCATGCTGCGCTTCACTTGATTGTATATATGAGGCCAGCTTCTTAAAACATCTCTAATTATTCATACTGCTGGAAGGTACTGAAAAAAATTATCTGGAAAACTTTAAAAAATGTGGGTACTACTTGCTTGGCTTACTAAGCTCAATCCTATAAGATATCAGGCTTAATATCTGCCCATCCAATCATCAGCTCACCACATATCTGCTATGGTGTCAAATAACTATTAATTTCATCTCTAATATGTAATTATAAGTTTGAGTTAATTAAATAATGAGGGCAATACAAATTAGTTTAAGCTAAACTTTTTTTTTAAAGATTTTAAAGAAATAAAATTTTTCTTATTTTAGTTCTGAACAATGCAATGTAGGAGCCGGTACATCTAAAAACAGAAAAGATGAATCACAAGAAAGAATTCCAAAGAAATCTATCAAATTCTATCCAGAGGGCCATCCTATGAATGAATTGAAAGAAATTGAGGAGGATTTATTTGGACATTTGAGGAATGATAACATACTACCTATTACAAAACGTCGTAAACTATTACGACGCCTTGAAAGAAAGAAAGAAAGGATCTTGAGTCAACAAAAACAGTTTAGGATTTGCCCTACGCAAAGTCACCCAGAACAGTCTACTAGTAAGCCAGGCAGTCTATGGGATGTGAAAGAAATGCCTCTGAAACCGGCTGGTTCAGAATGTGGAACATCAAAAGATAAAATGATAGGGCCCAGTGAGCCAACAATGTACACTATAAAAGAAAACAAAATAGTGAGATTGGAACCGATGCAAAGGAATGATGATAATGCTGAACAAAATGAATTCAGGGCAGTGGACATAGTGATGCCAGTGAATCCTGCAGAAGAACAGTTGTTGGAAGGCACAAAAATGTGCCTGGATGACATTAAAAAGATTGAAAGATTCAAAGATTACGAGCCTGGGTTACCATCAAAAGTAAGCCTTATATATTTTATTGTCTATTGGGTTCAAAGTTACTAATTGATTTTGCGACATTCATGAAAAATAAAGTTCATTTTACTCAGTGGTTCCCAAACTTTTTTCTTGTAGACCAATTTTAAAAGTTTCGGTTTTCGGTGGAACCTGTAAACTTTTAAAAACTTGGTTTCAAATAAATTTTATGCTAAACGTATGAAGATTATATCTAATCACGCTACCGTCAGGTTTTCTGTAGACCACAGGGGGTCCATATGGACCACTTTGGGAATCACTGGTTTAACTAATAATCAAAAAATTTCAATTTGTCATGGTCCATTTTTGTGTATCTACTCCAGATCAGTTTATTTATTATGAGAAATAGAATTAGATTAAATTAAATTAACGTAACCACTAAAATACTGATAATTGTAATGCATGCTTATAATAATTATCTTTACAGGTGCTTTACTTGAAGAACATCTCACCGTCGGTGTCAGAACAGCAGCTGTCACTGCTTTTCAATCAATTCCTGTTGGATAATGGTGGACCAATAGATTTGCGCTTTCTCACTGGTCGAATGAGGGGACAAGCTTTCGTCACTTTCCAAAGTATGTTTACACTCAATTACTGTTTATTTTAGTGGTTTTATGGTTTCAACAAGTACTTTGTTATGTTAGTAGTAATAAATTAACAGCCTATATATGTCCCACTGCTGGAGACAGGCCTCCACGCGGCCTGAGTGTGGTAAGTAAGTATTAAAGTCAACGTAACTAAGTATTAAAGTCTAGGTAATGTCATTGCTACATATGTGTTGTCAAGCCTAATATATATATTGCTATGTCAGTTATATTATAAAACATGTTAACCCCTTGTGGATGAGAGGAGATATGTTTGTAATACATTGTGTTAAATAATTCATATGATCAAATAATTGATAATTGTCGGCGACACAATTATTGAATTTAATGATTTTCTTATTTTTTAATTTTATAATATAGTTAATCATTTTGGCATAATTTTGTAATTCACTGTAAATATTGTGATACGCCATTTAAAAATAAAAAAGTTAAGGGGCAATGCGACGCTCTGATTGGTTGACGGGGTCGCACCTGATTGGTCAGCCGTGTAGCGCGTAATAAACGCGCTCAAAGTTAGGCGCGCTGAAGTAAAAAGTAGTCTGGTTTTACCGCGCAAGAACATTTACGCACCATTGTAGTTTTCCAACTCAAAAAGCACAGGTTTTTTCGCGATCAAGCAGTCAAAGTGCGGCCTTTTTGGATTTATAAGACATATTTGACATAAATCGCTTCGTCCAACCCAATCTCTAAAAACTCGTTGTCCGCAAATGGATGATGGTTTCCGTATGAAAGGACTGAATTTTCACAATATTATACATATTTTTTGCAATATTTAAAGCAATAAATATAGTCATAATCATTTATCTTTGTGTCATCAAACGAATAGGCTTTTTCAAAGGCAAAATGTTCGTGTTTTGAGTTTGAAAACTTTAAAAGAGCGCAATTAATTAAAAAAACCTATGACCTTTTGTTCTAAGCGCGCCAAACTATTGAGCGTGGGGAAATTTTCCACCACCGACCATTGAGGGACGAGTTCGTTAGCCAATCAAGGCGCTACATTGTTCCCTTATACATTTACAATTTAAAATAACTAAAAAGTCATATATATGATAGATATGACATGAATATACTCAAATAACTAAATAAATTAAATTAATTAAATTGATAAAATATGTTTGCTATTTTATTAATTTAATTTCAATAAATGCGATGACAAAAGTAATGAAAATTTTATTCGGGTACAATTTTAATATCTTATAAATCCGTAAATATAATGGTCTGTAATTTTAATATTTTATAAATCCGTTTTTTTTTTCTACGTTTCTCTTACTTCATCGATATATATTAATATTATATATAGTACGAGTTCGGATTAGTTACGAATTCGGTCGAATGACATATTAAAAAAGACTGTACATATTGTAAGATACAAATATCTTGTGTTATTAGGGCGTTTTACATTATACATAAATCTTTCACTTATTTCATTATCTGTTGTTCATACAAATATTAGTACCGGGATCGAATCTACGACCTGCGATGTAGTTTAGCAACTGCGTCAAACGGGTCATCACACCCAATAGTTGTCCATTTGAGCACGGTGCCACTGTTTTCAATTAATATAATACTTCAAGACACTGCTTCGCCATGACCGGTGATTGCCATCTAGTAATATAGATAGTAAATCCCAATACACATGAGTGTTAAAATAAAAGCAGAAAGATAAGTCAACAATTTTCCCAAATCTTATCCAATTCCATTTGATCACGAAATTTACAACTACCATTTGATCTTTAGAGAAATTTATTTGAAAGCTTAATGCATATCAATTCTTTTTTTGACAATATAATAATTTTTTCCTGATTTGACAATCTTCGTTTTTGGCAAGTGTGAGCATAATAAATGTTTAATTTTATTAAATGCATTTGGAACACATATGCCGATTGCACCCTATCTTCATAAAAATTGTAACTGTGACTGGTTTCACACTGCTCACATCATAATTAAAAGGGTATAAAGCCTATTCATCATGTATCAATAGATAAATCAGTGGCAGGACCCAATAGATATTTCCCAGATGTTATGCTTTAGCGCCATCTGGAGATATTAATGACATAAGGGATAGAATAATTCTCCATGAAAATATACCTATCGACGGCAGAAAGCAGAAATGTCGTATCTCGAAAATCAATGAACTATTAACTTTGGGATATTACCGTAAAGTGTGACAAGTAAGGTTTAAAAAGAAAGATAATAACGGTTTTTCGTTCCAAATGTCAACTTTCTATCGTTATAAATTGTTGAAATCGTTGGCTATCGTGTAAAGTTGGATTTTTCGAGAAACGACAAAATCGCTTTCTACCGTCGATATGTCTATATATATACTATACAGATTTGATGTACAATAAAAATGCCACAGGTTAGTAAAAAATCATTTATTCTTATATTACAGCTGAAGATTTAGCCATAAAAGCATTGGATGAGGTCAACGGCACCATACTTAGCGGTCGTCCCATCATAGCCCAATTTGGGAGGAACAGCAACCGCATCCAAGAAGATAACAGATAAACTGTCAACCATACAAATTATTGTATTCTTTATCTTAACTTTAATTATTGTATAAGGACTAAATATTTATTGAATAAATGGCTAATATAATCATTATGATGTAATCTAGACTTAAGATATATGTAAATAATGTGTCGAAATCTAAACATTTTTATTTCTAAACCCACAACATACTCGAACTACACCATTATGTTTGATAGTCATTACTGAACACAAATATTTAATGCAAAAGAAAAGGGAAACTTGAATTTTTATCCCATACTTGGCTAATTTAACACATGTAAGAGCATGGAGCTTAAATTAACTCTGAAATTATAGTGACCATTACACCACTCAATTCTGGAAAAGCCTTTAAATTTTTTTTAGCATAAATTACAAACATTTCTACTTATTATCATATTGTAATCTTAATGAATATAATATTGTGTAAAAATACTATATTTACATTGATTTCAAATCAGATATATTGTTAACAAATAGAACAATTACAGCTATTCTACTCTTGTTACAAAATTTAAGATGTCTTAGTCACAAGATACCGAGATATCAGATTCACGTATATGACTAAGGTGTCAACATTTTATTACTTTCGGATGATACACAACACTTGGTGATAAAAACACCAGTTTTCCTCTCACTTATCACTCGAGTTGTATTAGTAACACAGTTTATCAGTTGAATTTTGGAAGTTTTTTTTAAACATTGTGTTCACTAAAGCAGTCTCTCACTGTTGGTCCTTCGAGGAGGACTTGCGCCGTCGTTTGACGACGCGCTTCGGTGACAATCATTCGCCCTCTTTCTTGGCTTGTGGCTCATCAGCTGTAAGGATAAAGCAGTTTTTAGCAAGCACGGGCAAGCAAGTTATTTTGAAGGATATATAAGTCTCCAAGGGGTGAAATTTCTATTTTATTAAAAACTAGCTTACGCCCGCGGCTTCGCCTGCGTGGTACCGGGATAAGAATTGGATGTGTCTCACCGTTTAAACCTTCCCTGGACTTTCACGAATATTTCAAGACCAAAAACATCTAAATCAGTCCAGCCATTCTCGAGTTTTAGCGAGACTAACGAACAGCAATAAATTTTTATATATAAAAATAGATAATTATTCAATTGTACTGCATTTGAAAACAGACACATTTTACATCCCCCTGGTAGTATTATGTTTTTATTTATTTAACATATCTGTAGAAGAGAAGAAAATTAAAAAATGTTTTGTTTGCACATCCATTATTTCAGTAAAATAGCTCTTCGACATTTTCATGTTCACTATGTACTGTGACGATATTACTATATGTTATCCGTAATGGTTTTGCAAACATTTATGTAGCAAGATGACAGCAGAATAAATGTATCGTCAAATGTTTGAATATACATATTTATCGTATGTGTGTATAATATTATATATTTGTATACGTCTTTGTCTGTGTTCTGAACTATGTAGTATGTATCTAATATTTTTGGGTAGTAGGTATTGTCTTACTATATTTTTGATATTTTATGCTTTTTTTTTAATTTTGTGCATCTACCACACTATTTATCCACCACCTAAAGGTTGACTGGCAGAAAATGTCTTTGACGAAAAAAAAGTAAAGTAAAAAAAAAGTAAGGTAAAAGGAAAGTAAAAGTAAAATAAAGAAAGTAAAAAAGAAAGTAAAGTCTAGAGTCTTCTAAAGTCCGCCTATGTACGATTTTTGTTTTGTGCATAATGAATAAATAAATAAATAAATGGGTATATTAATATGTAAATAAATTTTTACTTCTATAATAACGTAATAACGTAACACATCGCTAATATGCCATTTGTTTTACAAATAATTTCGATTACTCGTGTTAAGATTAACATTTAATAACGTAAAAGGTCTTGATATATTATTAAATAAATAAATTGTTAAGTAACATTTAAACATTATTTTTATACATTAATTTAATGTTTTTACACACACAGTATAACAGTGAGCATCAATCAAGTAATCACTCGAATATATTTTAAACTGATTAACAGTTTGCGGCTCAAAGTGAACGGACGTTTTGAATACGACAAATTGTTGTACACTATAAACTAAATCACGACCAGTTTTAGAGATGTAATGTGAGCAAATTAGACCATGATTAATGATACCAGCAAACCGGGATGAATTACAGGCTGACAATTTTGTTAGCAAATTAAAACAGGTAAATGATTGATGCGTTGCCAAGCCCGAATGGCAGTTAGCATCATTCAAATAAGCTCCAATTATACCGTGGCCACTTTGATTCTAATAGTAATTGTCCCTTTAACTGCTTTAATTACAACGACGGTTTAATTATGATGGCGTAGATAAATTTTAATTCTATGAAGTACGTAAATCAATTTTGTTCCCAACAACATGTGAATTCCTGCATAGTGATGCTGCGTTAATTTCAGATTTACTTATTTTACATCGACTAACATGCTACTTATTTTAATGTATTTACTCTTTACAAATATACACGAATAAATACAATATTAAATTTATAAACACAGTTACATTTGGTTTGTTATATTAAAATTTCTGAAAGGGGCCAAAAATAGATTTAACGGTTACTACCTTCATAAAACGAAAAGATTTCTTTCTTGACGCCTTTATGTGTGTGTGTTTTTTTCTTTGTTGTTTGATATATGTCTACAATATTAAACATATGTTTTACAATTAAACGTTTATCTACTATTATATAACATTACGGCTTTAAGCTTTTTTTGTAAACAATATTATCGGCAACACTGAATATAATGGTACTTAACTTAAAATGTTACTGAAACACACAATCAATATTGCTCATTTCCAATTAATTATACTTTGACTTGCTTTTTAAATCTGACGAGTCATAAATGACCTGAAATAAGCTTAATACATCACATCATAATCGACAGGAACAATATCCAATCTCCGAAAAGCTTCGTATATCAGCTGATTTATTCGGCTTATCTCGATGTACATTAATATAAGACGTTCGCCTACTTTCAGTGTAAACAATGGGCCATTAAAATTACATTAATCATGTTTAAGGCCTTCTGAAAGTTTCGCAGCGCCAGTATGACATTAAGTGGCGAATTTTGAGGCTACAGTTGGCGGACTCACTGCTAAGATGTATGACGCTTCGCACGTTTGATTTGTTGCACCGCCACTCTAAAGTTCTGGAGAGTTATATTCTGTTACGCTTTACATTAGTATTAGGAAAGCTAAGGAGTTGTAATAAAAATCAAAAGTTCCGAAAAATGACAGTCCTTGTTAAAGATTGTATGTTAGTGTGTATTTTTTTCCTGATCTCTCTCCGGTCGTGTCGGTTATCCGTCCCAGCGGGCTATGAGGGTAAAGGAAGAGTGAGAGCACCTGTGTCTGTGCAAACACTTGTGCACTATAATATATCCCGCGCAGTTGGCTGATCTCTTCTAGATTGGCCACCGTGGCCGGAATCGATCAGGATGACATTATTTTTTTTATGGAGTAGGCTGACAAAAGAGCCAGCGGTTCACCTGATGATAAGCGATTATCGCCGCCTATGGACAATTGCAACATTACGGAACTTGCAAATGCGTTGCCAGCCTTTAAGGGGGGGAGTTTTGAATGTGAGAGGAGGAGCGAGGAAGGGAGAGG
>DWHQ01000918.1:0-12038 GCA_018247955.1 Eurytides marcellus marcellus | reverse complement strand
ACGCCGATTTTCTGTGAGGTCGCGGGACTTATCTGGTTCGTGCCGGCCCTTTCAGCAGCGGGAGCAGCTGCGTGGCTCTACCACCTTAGACACACACTAATGACTTTCCTCCACTTGTCAACAAAAATGTCAAAATCTGGAAAGTTATGTAAGAACATATTTATTATGTAAGTTTGAACGAGGGTGCTATTGCGAATTGATTTTTTGTGCATTATTTAGTTTACTCGTATATTTTTCCTCCGTTTTAAAATTCGAGTGGGTGTTTATTTAGTTTTCACACTAACTAAGCAACTGATCAGTATTGCATTAGCATATATTTAATAAATAAAATTGGAACGGGAGATAATACAGTAGGAAATATAAGAATGGCGGAAAAGGCCCGAGATTAAAATCCACGAAAATTAAGCCTCGTGCAAAAATCCCGCACCAGCCCTTTTAATTTAATACGAAAACTTTTTAATGAAATAACCTTTTTATTCATTTTTTTTTTTGCTTGATTCTGTATTCATAATAATTCAAATCTTGCTGCGTCTGCAAAGTGGTGTGTACAATGGTGTGTTTAATGTTAAAGGGCAATGTATCCAAAGAAATTACTGAAAAAAGATAAGAAGTTTCGCAGAATAACTTACGGAATCACATTTGAATTAAGTTTTAAATTTCGTTATTCGACTTTTCGGAACAATTTACAGCGTTATCATAGGTCACAGGACAGACTAACCTAAATGTCTCAATGTCACAGATAAGACTACAGTGAATTTTAATTTTTTTTTATGTTATTCTGCATAGATCGGACTATTTGACAAGGTGTTTTTTCTTTTTATAATTTGGACCAGTGTTTTATTTTGACCTATTTACCGGGCTGTAATTGTCACAATCGGAAGCAGATTTATGAAAGTGAGAGAGGGAGGGGTGAGCAACTGGCCACCCCACTCACCGGAAGAAACGCTGAAGCAAAAACACTTCCAATTTACCCCGCTTTTCTATGAGATCGTGGTACTATCCGGTTAGAGCCGGCCCATTCGGCAGCGGGAGCAGCTGCGTGGCTCTACCGACGTAAAAGTGTACTTAAGAGAATTATTTTATATAGAAAGATCATGACGTTGGCCATTTTCTGAAAAAAGATTATCATAAGTATATTATAGTACGCCCATCATTCCATAACAATTTATATCTTACTTACGTGTCACCCTAGGTTGGTAATTACAGTGAACCCATTTACGGATATTTGTAAATTTGCTTACACAAACTATATTATTAAATAAAACGGATTTTATCGCGTTTTGATTTCCGACGTTCACGGTTCACGGGAATCGAGATGTTAAACGTCAAATCATAGTTAAACCGTATTTTTTTCCGTTATACATTTTTGCCCGATCTATGCCGTATAAGGTAACAGTATCTTGAAATCTTTCAGTATTGGTGTTTGGTAGTGTGCTTGGTAAGATAATTTAAAACGCGCTAAATCTGTAAATTTTTATTCTATTTAATAATATGTATTGGCGTAAATACAAGAAACTACTGTGTTCTGCGACAATCTCTTAATTAATATTAAAATTACATTAAAATTTTGACACAACACGCATGTCCTCATACGTGACCCCGCAGGACGTGGGGTCTATCCAATTCGTGGAAACTATCATTTCCGCGAATTCGGTGATCCGATGAAGCTTCATAGAGCCGCATAGGCTAAAACATGGATGCACAGACCGCGGATCGAATACTGGTAGCCCGCCGACAGCAAAAATAATACTCTCGTACATTCGAAAAGTATTGAATTCTATTTCTTTAATTACCTATCTACCCTTTATTGTCTTTAATTACCTATACTTCTGGCGGCCGGACCACCATCAGTTCATGATTTGCCCGAGTGGCCCCTAGTCTTAATAAGTCTGTGCAAGCATGGGCTAAAAGCATCAACGCCAGTCAAGATATACTATGTTCTAGATATTTATGTTCGTAAATCGATTATCGTATCGAATTTTAGGTAGCTGTTACCGAATTGTGTGAAGGGGCTTTACGGCCTCTCCCGTTGAGCAACCGAATGCGACGCCGCAACAATGCACTCTGACGCGCACAGTTACACGAGAAAAATGAATGTCAACGTCGCGCGACCTTAGCACACGGCCGCCGCGTTTGCTCGCGACGGCATTTAGATGCGTCGTTTGTTAACATAGTGGATTGTTTGTATCTATACTTCGGTTAGATAGATAGTAGCTTAGTAAGTTGCCCTGGTGATAAGACGCTTCAGCCTCTATAACCGTTTGTCTCTGATTATTTGATTTTAAATTTCCGGCCTTTCGAACCCTTTAAATAGACCATATAAAAGGGACAGATAAAATTACGGGATAAAAATAAAAGAGTTTAATTTAACAATACATAATATTCTCGTAAATACACGAAAGTATTGAATACGCATATTTAAGGTTGCCTTTTGACGATTGTAAAAATTAAGTATTTTTTCATTTTAGGCATGCTTGTTAGGCAGGAAAAAATTGTGATGGTCACCATATAGAGTATGCGATAACCGAGGATTTGCAACGAAACATCCACGAATAAAAACATGTTTAAAGGTCTGTTGTGTTACATGTACTAAGATGCGTTGGCATTGTCATACACTATTTATGGCACGAAGGATATATCGCATACGTTTTATAGACATGTGTTTCATGTAATTTGTTTCGAAACTAAGCACAGTAGTACATATCAGTCCAAGGACACTCCCGAGAACTAAAAAAACAAAAAAAATAATCATTACTTATTACAATTCTCATATTGTCTCACATTGTAAAGCAATAAAATTAAACTTAAATAAAATAGTAAATAATGAGGAAATTTTTCAACGAATTTTAAAATGCGAAAAAATCTGTAAAATACTTGTAAGAATTTCACGTAAATAGACATATCATTAAAACTTTTTGCACTCGATTCTTCAGTGGTAGTTAAAAAACTAAAAGGATTGTTTTATTCAAGTATTTAAAAATTATTAAGTTAAAAAAAGTGGAGAGTAAGAACAATTATAAGAGGAAAATGTATATTGGGTACACACATCCAACTTAAAGTGTGCCTCAGTCAGTAGAATGGCGCTGTAGGACGCTAGGAATAAGCTGTTACTTCAATTTACAAAGGCATTTGTCACAGGAGAGATCCCGTTATCGGCTTGCCACAGTACAACTTTTTCCTTCACTATTTAGAACAAGATATCAGCCTTGTTGTACATCTTTCTGCCTACCGACAGATTGCGATCGCCGGCATCCTCTGATCTATTGGTAGTGAGACATTATAAATTACCCGTCCCCTATTGAATACTTTATGTAATGTAATATATTTTACAGCGCTCATGGTTACGGGACAGAAATGTTAGAAGTTGGTTAACGTCTTTCTCTGAGACTACCGACAATTCTTCAATCATATTTGCTCACTATATTTTATAATAAAATAGAATCCAACACACAATTTTGTTACGAGACAGTTTCGTACCAAGGCTATGTCGAGTTAGTTTGACACTCTTCGTGGCACTTTCCCTGCGCTTGTTTCCTAGAGATAAACGTAGACAATACGAGGCCCTAATTCCATCTTAAAGACCGCTAACGTGTTTGCAAGTCCTTTGATGTTGCAGATATACATGGTCCATCGCTCTCCATCAGGTGAGTCGCTTGTTCTTTGTTTCCTAACTCACAAGTATATCTAAAAATGCGATCTTTATGCTCAGTAATTTTTCAGGAAATATTACACTTCCAACTGCGACGCAGAAATGATATTGTGCTTTTTCAGGCACATCATGAACATTCAACCGTTTTCTTTTTTTTTACATTGCCCTATCTAATAGATTTGTGTAACTTGTACTCCGATGAGTACGAGTCAACTTTTTCTTCTGTTTACAATGTCCTGTTTAATGAATTTCTTGAGCTGATACTGCGATGAGTACAAGTGAATCTTTTTTTTTTACTTTGCCCTGTCTAAAAGATTTTTAGGCAATCGGAGTACGAGTGGCACAGATTCGTGACAAACGCACAAACGAGTAGCGACAATGGCGCGGCCGACACGCGATTGAGTTCGGCGGGCCAGGTTGATAAACTCCGGATTCGACCTTAGAACCGGCGTGTGGCGAAACGCGGGCCCGTTTGATGAATTCGACGATGTCCGTTGCGCAACAGGTAACAAGGTTATTGCGTTCTGTCCGACTTAATGGGTTATAAATATTTTTACTACAATTCAATTTTTTTTTTATTAAAACTGATTAGTCTTCGATAACTATCCCACCCGTTAGTAAATAGTGACGTAGTCTCTTACCTTGAATACACATCGTACTCCTACGACCTATATATCAAATTGTGTGTATTTTGAATACACACAATGTTGTATTCAAAATGAAATAAATAACTATTTTTTGTGTCTGTAATGTATATATTATATATATCCAGATGTTCTCTACAAACCAGTGAAACATCTGTTAACCAAAACGATGAACGGATGTTTCTTAGAAGTACTTTAAAAACTATAAACCTGTTAAAGTATGTATTTTTTTACTTATTTATTTTTATTTTAAAATTTAATACATCCTTGTCAAATTAAACTACATATATTAAACTACATTTAACTACACACATTAAACTACATTTTTAAACTCACCACATTTCGAACGCTACAGCACTCATGGTTATGGGACATACTGACGTAACTATGTCCTTTTAAAAACTGTGCAGAATTTAACACATTAAATAAATATCTAGGTTTGATACTTTTGCGCACGATGTATACTTTTTTGTGCATTGCAATGTGTTAAGTTTGTTATAATCTACGAAATAAAATTTAACTGTATGTGAACAGAACGCTCACAAACATCGGAGTTTAGTAAAACATTATGTGCAACGTGTTTCAAACGGCGTTTCAGACACGTTCACGTGACAATTCCAATAAAAATCTTGTTCAAACAATGTTATGTGAACCGAAAGAAATATGCGTGTTTAGGCATAAAACGCTGTTTAAACTGGAGTTGACATTTGCACCGCGTTGGGAGATAACGAATACTGAAATAAAACAGACAAATATTTAATGTCTGGTAGAATTATCTGGGTTTAAAAACGATAACGAATCGACCGATTTCGGCCATGGTGGCCTTTCTACAAGAGATCAGCCAAATGCGCGGGATGTAGTATAGTGCGCAAGCGTTTGCGCAGACATATGTGCACCCACTCTTCGTTTACTCTAACTCTAATGGGCTGATGAGGCAGATACCCGACACGACCGGTAAGAAATCAGGCGAAGGGGGCACTGACATTAAACAGACTTTGTTAGTAACGACTTCAAGCCACCGCTAAATAGCATCGACAAGTAGCCAGCAATACAAAGTCATTGCTGGCTACTTGTCGATTGACTACTTGACCCTCGATTCGAAAAGCGAGAGCGTATACCACTCTGCAGCGGTGGAAGTTGTACCTAGATTATATATAGATACCGTTGACATCAGCGGTCAAGGAAATGACTCATATTTAACAACTGTCCGACACGAAAATAGTATCAAACGCGTATAGAAGGAATGTCAGCGTCAGTGATTGACGATTGACATCTTAAGGGGAAGCATCGGATGTGTAATGTAAAACAATATAAATACAAATGAATAAAAGTAAGGGAAAATATATGTATATTCAATAAATGAGTCCTACAATGGCAGCCTCTATAGAGATTGTTTTAAGGTACAATGATTAGATAAAGAGTTCAAAAAAAAACTTACTAACTTTTCCAAGCTCTTTTATGGCTAATACAACATATTTTACTGGACATAAAGATATATATCAATTCATTGTATAACTTCTATTTCAATTTTCATTACAATATGTTACGCAACGACCTAAATACGACATAATGTAAGGAGGAAAAGACAAACGTGTACTAAGAGCGAAGTAACAGAGGTCTGCCTTCGTCAACGTGGCGTTTCGATAAAAAAAACTCAAGGATTCTGTATACTATCTTGTATCGATGCTAATTGCGAAGGTAAACTGATGTTACAAAAAATCGCCGAGGTCTCGTCTCGGTTTGTTTTAGCACAGCAAATATTTTGAACGAACAGTGAGCTTGCATACAAATATGTTGTATAAAAGCATTGTATGGCTGTGTCTATTAATGTTGGTATTAAATTTAAAAAGCAATAAACTACACTAATAGTTTCCATACAAATGTGTCGTTTGAAAGTATTTTATTACTGTATCTTTAAATATCGATGTTAAATTCAAAAAAATAATAAAATACAATAGTACTGGGTATTGTTAAATAGAAATAAATAATAGTATTTATAGTTCATGATGATTAGGCAGACAGTGTGGCAGCAAGGGACTGTAGTAAAACATTCGAAATTTAAAATCAAATTAAACGCAATAAAATCCGCAAATTATGCACCTCATTAAACAATATGTAGTATTCTCGTAAACACTGGAAACCATCGGTACTGTATACTGAATATAATATTTGCTATTACATGAATTCAAGAGAACAAATATTTCAATATTTATTGTTTAATTTTGCAGCACAAAATTATGATAACAAATATATCAACTACTGGTATCTATTGTTTGCACAATTCGCTTTTAAAATTTCAATGTTAAACTTAAAAGTATTGACATTGAGTTTCTCTTTCCTATCCTATCCTTTCTTTCCTTTTTATACATGAGAGCTATAAGTATGATCATATCTACCTTGTATCTTTCCCATAATAAAAGTTATAGAGATCCAAATGGTGTTTCTTTTTAGGAGATAAAGTAGCGAGGCGAGGAAGTCGTGCGTCTGATAGCAAGCTACACGTTTGCCCTTGACAACACAGTACCACACAGAGCGTGTTGTCGCTCTATGCCCAATACACTGTAAGCATTGCTCTCTAGACCAATTGAAACACATTAGTGGATATATTATCAGTTACCGTAAATATTTTTTACACTTGACGTGTTTAGAAAAAGTGGACACGCTGACACCACTGTGCCAATCAAATGGGCCCGTCCTTTGACCTGATGAGAGTGCTCAAAATCTCAGATATAGTATCTATTGGCGGACATTACTTACACTCTAGTCAACCGTTTGCCAAGTAGTCACAATTTTAATAGACCGTCGTTAAGCACCCCCGCAGGACGTGGGGTCTATCCAATTCGTGGAAACTAGCATTTTCACGAATTCGGTGATCCGATGAAGCTTTATAGAGCCGCATAGGCTGATCATCAACGTCAGTCAAGATAAGATAAGATCGTTAAGCATCTATATATATTTTTCTGCTGTTAGAGCTGATCGGAGACCATCATCTTTAAGAATAGCAACCGTTAACCAAATTTATCACTTATGATCAGGTTTTCAAGGGGGATTCCCTTTCGAAACGTAGCAGCCTTTGGGCCTATAGTATTGAAATACTAAAACCCAATCCACCAAAAAGTACGACTCTGTTTTTTATAACAAGCTCGCCAATTATTTCTCTGAAAACTCAGTCTATTCTAACATTAAATAAGAACGGAAACTTGACATCTCAGTTGCAAAATTAGGCCCTGGAGTTGAGCTCGGGATCGATCTATGGATTACATATATATGCATAAAAAGACTATTAAATTCATTACTATTTTTTGACTGCACCGTAGTCGGGTAAAACCAAAGCGCCGACAATACGGCACTACGTGTGAGTTTGATGCATCGCGGATATTTTATAACGTCTAATACTTGGAAGCGATGGGATCGGGTCAGCTGCGCCTTAAGTCCTTCAATTTAACATTCAAGGTCCGTGCGCATTCCTTGGCGACACGCTTTGTCGGTCGATCTACTAGTATGGGCCGCATAGGCGCATCACCAAACGTTTATCTTGGGTCGTGTGGTCGAGTGTCCGACTGAAATGTTAAAGTTGGTCGTTTACCTTTCTTACCGTGAACGGAGGATTTGAGTGTCAAATTGTTCTTTGAGTACCTGGCAACAGTGAATGACAACCACCGCCTATTTCCAACAAACATCAGAGATGATGCAGGCGTACCGCGGAAAGAGTTATCAGCTTAACTGGTGATTAACGTACGTTACGCAACACAGTACCACACATAGATGGCTTAGATTAGCTTTATATCCGGATCTTGGAAAATCTTGACAGTTTTAATAATATAATAATAATAATGATTTATTTCTCTCCACATCGGTTT
Organism: Eurytides marcellus marcellus; assembly: GCA_018247955.1. NCBI lineage: Eukaryota > Metazoa > Arthropoda > Insecta > Lepidoptera > Papilionidae > Eurytides > Eurytides marcellus. The sequence continues at coordinate 3,885 of DWHQ01000918.1, read as the reverse complement.
TACAAGCTAAATAATTTTAAACAAATAAGGAAGAGACAAACATGCAGTGCTGCCTGTTGGCAAAAGATACACATATCCATAACAATATAACTTCACTCAGTATTTCCAACTGTACAAGATTAAAATTGCTTAATTTTTCGCTTCACTCGCCACCTAGAGATGTGACATGGTGTATCTCTTTGCTCAGTAATTACATTAGAAACGTTTCATTTCAGCACGAAATACACTTTTAATTGCGTGTCCCCCGTAGCGTTACTTAAGTAATTGGCAAGGCTGTGGAACTTTTCCAAGGGAACTCTGTAAAAGAGTTCTGGTACTAAGAATAATGTATTCAGTCATCAACTTTTATATATTGCTTGCTTTTGACGTGAGTTTAAAAAAACGTTTTCACGCACTATATTTACTTTGGTGAAATGAGGCGCTTTACGTCGCTAGAGGCTATGAAGCTTTGTCGGGGAACCGAACAAATCTAGCTTCCGCGACGGAACCTACAACTGGCGTGGTCACACAGGGACACGGGTGAATATACAAATTATGGGGATTGTCGGCTGAAGGCATTACATTATATAATGTGTGAAGCACTACTGTGTTCCGGTAGAAAGAATAATTTTGCCAGCGTAATTATTGGACACATAGTCAAATGTTAATTCGATCAATCATAAACAACGCGAAACACGTTCTGTGTGGCAGGCTTACCATCATACGAAACAAGTGATCGTCTTGTCACTTTATCTTCTAAAAAATTTACGCATGTTATATTCATATTACAGATATGCGGTGTTAAGCTAAAATCAATATGTTTATACCGAAGACTAGTAAAATGAAAAAGCTTTAAAACTTGGCAATGAAATGATATAAGCATGCTTATATAGTAGTCATTATTAAAATTTATAGTATGGCCGTAAAGTGTTTTATTTTGATCACACGACGTACGATATTTCGCCATAGATCTAAAAGTTTATCGTGTCGGTATAAAATAAATATCGCGTTAAATATGAATAACAAACTCTAAACTTTATTATTGGATCGGAAACACGTCACTTGAGGAGTGAAATATTTGAAATGTGATGTCAAATCCAAACTCAGTCGCCATCGTTCTAATAATTACAGTTATAAAGCTGATATATATGTGTATTTAAAATAATTTTAAATACAAACTTTTTTATCTATAACATTTCATTACATCTTTAATTATGCTTTTTATCGTAGGGTAAAACGCATGTTTGTGTCACCCATAGGGAAAACTGTTAAAGAATGACTAAGTCTTGTCCACCACTATTTAATATATAATTTTAAATGAAAAATTAAGAAATAAATAAATCTCTGTGGATGTGTTAAAGCAGTTATCTCACTATCAAAAATGTCAAACTCGAAATCAACATTAAAAATAATAGCAACACACTTTCTGGAGTTACTTTTTTTTTAAAGAAATTGTCAACATATATCGTTTTAAATCTCAATTTATTTGTTGAGGATCGACACGAATACAGTATTATTTAAACGAAACCGTGTTGTTTAAACAACTTTAAGCTTACGACTTACAGCAGTCAATGCATATTTAAAAAAAAAGGTTTAAAACTCGCACTTCAATACACTGGCCGGTGTAAACCAGAGTTGCCTGAATTTTTGGACGAATCGGAATGTCGAGTTACAAGAAAACAAATCTGGACAGAGTAAAAATTTTTATAAATACTATATATAGATTTTTTAACTCATGCGCGTATTTTTAATCATAAGAAGAGCTTTTTGCCAACTGTGACGGGATCTAACAGCAACGGTGCATACTCATACCTATCTAATAAAAAATAATTCAGTGTAAATACAAAAACCGACCGCAGGGTTAGAAAATGGCGTCGGACGCGGCCCCGCCGAATTGGCATACGTTTCCCGTATCACGCGAAGGTGAAAAGTGGGCTGGGGCGGGCTACTGAGTTCCGTTCGACTGCATTCTGGTGTAAACAGTATCTTGAATCTTTGACGAACAAGCATTGTACAGCGTGAGACATGTAAGCTTTTTTAGTGAACGGAGGCATAAAGAATAAGAGTGAATTTACTGTGTAATATATGTATGCGTACAGAGGTAAATACACACATCGTCTTATTTTACATTTAAATTTTTATACAGTACTAGCTGATTTAACACCCATAACCCCTTTGTGGCGTTGAAGGATAAGTAACTTCTTAAGTCTGATGCAGAAGGTAACGGGAAACCACTGCATATTTTACTCTCCAGTCGTCAGTTCAACATTGAAGAAGCTGATTATCTGATTTAGCTTTATTAGTTGATTTAGCTTTATTTGTTATAAAGTCCTGCCGATTTCAGTAGACATCTCAAAAACTTCTAATTCAATAGACATAAAACATACTTATTTTTTTAAGTCAATAATCAACTAAACTTTTGTCGCCATTCGGTCATCTGATCTCAAATTTTTAGGTAACAGACGTATATACACCATTTAACGATATTTAGACACATATTTTTTTATTTATTTATTAGAATTCAGCGCAATATATCGGAACCATTATTGATACAATAGTTGTTAATATGAAATGAATATCAAATCTATTTATATGACACAGTAACTTTTATAAGCCGTTCGACTAAAGTCGAGTGAATCCATTGACATTGCTTTTTATATTTGCTAATGTTATTTATAAGCCTACCTTTACTATCAATAAATAATTTCACTTTACATCTGTATATTGTAACGGATCTTCAGCTATCATTAACAAATCCTATTACTTCTTTCACACAGCAAGGGTAGGAGCATGTAATGTTTGAGTTTCTCTTTATCCAGGTAAAAAGTAAATTCCACATAACCAAAATCGAGCGAGCGACGCCTGGTTTAGACACTCAAATGTCCTCTTTTCGTTTATACTACATCACAACGATTCAAAGCCCATATTGGAGTGCCTACAGAGCGTCATACGGAGAGACCATACAAATGCATTTGTTAATTACGGCCATTACTCGTTGTCGACGATCCAAATTGACTGCGGCCTCGGGTTTGACTTATCCCTATGCCGTGACGAATTAATAGACGCGATACGGGTATTAATGAGGCGTTTGGCATAGTGTCTACGAGCCAGGTGGTTTCAGCGAAGTTAAATCTTATACAAAGTCTACTGTCTGTCGTGAGAAACTTCAAAGTAATATTTTATCAAGGGGATACTACTAAACGCTCAATAAAATTGAGAAATGTAAAAACGTGGTTCGAAATAAAACCAGATATATAATTTAGATTGAGAGCTGATTAACCTAACTCTGATGAAAGTACGTAAGATTTAGATACATGTCTCTTCTTTATCGTCTCTTTAGTTATCTCATAAAAGTCTACTTAAAGATCGGATATATAATCAATCATTCTTAAAAGACATTAAATATAATTTATTCATATAAGTCCAGATATTCTAGCTAGTTGTTCTCAACACAAATGTGTACGTTATCAAAATGGTACTATGTTTAAAAGACAATAGATTTTACTAAAATACTTTTATGGAGTTAAGTGACGAGTGAAGGAGTCCAGCGTTTGATGGTAAGCGACACTCAAAATGGTATACTCTTGTCTTATGTAGAACGATGCTTGTAATTTTAGTGTATGCGACTCTATTAAAATTCAAACTGCCTTCGTGGCCTAGTTGCATAGGACTCGCGCTTTACAAATCGGAGGTCGTGGGTTCGAATCCCGCAGAGGACAATGACTTTGTATTGTTGTTTGTTAGTTGGGTTAGGACATTATAAACTGATCACTCGATTGCCTGCAAAGTAAGATGATCCATGCGTCGGATGGTTATGTAAAAAGTCAGTCCCGGCTACCTGTCGACGCCATCTAGCGGCGCTTAGAGGAGTCGTTACTTAATGATCGGTTAATTGTCACATCTGAT
>DWHQ01000917.1:0-12040 GCA_018247955.1 Eurytides marcellus marcellus | reverse complement strand
ATTCACAATCGATAACACCGAAACCGGTTCACAATTGGCGGAGAAATCAATCATCATCATCAATAATGTACAAAGAAAAACAAATCATATGCGTTAGCAACCTGCTCTTTTAACTCGGTTTAAAAGGATTATATTTTTAATAAAAAAGTTTTCTTTACCGCTGGCGGCATTGACAACTGCCACAATGGCAAAGTCCATGACCACTGCAAAGTTTGTCATTACCAGGTGCAATGCAGGAACTGTTGTCACCAACTCTGTTTCTACTTGTGGCTGAACATTCACATTTCTCACCATATCTGAAAAAAAAGCATTACTTTGTACGTACTCAATCACTGTTAATAGTTAGTCGAAATAGCTTTTTTTAGAAAATTAATTAGTTTAGTTTTAACGATGCAATCGCATCGCTTCAACGGTGGTAGAGCCCCGTAGCAACTTCTGATGCCACTGAATGGGAACGCATTTGAAAGTCCTATGTTGCAAATGTCCATGGGTGTGTCGCAGGCTCCATTGGCTCTTACTCCATATAAAACATTTTTGCAATTTGATTTTTTAAACTTTTTCTACATTTAATACTTTTCAATCGTTATAAGTTTAAAATATATTTAAAAGTACATCACTCTTGATAAATATTTTTTTTATTTTACAAACCTTTAAATATAATTAAGAAGAGTTATTTGAATCTTATAAAACGTAACGCAGTCACAGGCAATTCATTCTCACCTAGATGATTTTTATATTGATTGACATATAAAAAAACTCATCGTCAATATTGGTAACAAAAGTGTATTAGAATTTTCTTGAGTTTTTTTTTTTAAATGTAAGTAAAATATGTATATTCATATATTTTAGATTGAAACGAAACGAGAAGATCACTAACCTGCCAGGAGTGCACTCACATATACCACATCTCCGATCACCAAATCCATTGCATATTGGTGATTTGTTAGTTGTATTACATTCGCAGTTTTTGATGACGTTTATGTTAAGAGTCAGTTTCTCTTTGATGCCTCCAACCATGATATCGACTGAAAAGTTGGGTTTGTCTATATCCCCTAAAATTTTAATCGTTCCCACAAAATCGAGACGTCCCTTGTGCACAATACATTTGTCGCTGGTTTTTTGGAAACAGTCTGGTTCAAACGTCATTTCAATTTTTTTACGATATATTGATTTTATATCTAATTTGATCTTCTCTGTTATATTCTGCAAGAAAACAAGAAATTTTGGTATAATAGAATCGATAGATTTGTAAACAAAGAAGAATTAGAAATTAAAAATTAATGGATGACATATCTAGCCATATATTTTAGAAAAATGCGATAAAGTTGAATATACCATTTACCCCATATATGTCCTTTAAAATGTTAGCCATATCAGCATTATCGTATGTGGTGCATGATGAATCACGCACGGAGTTACTGAGTTTTTTGTAAACGCTTTGTTTATTTGCATCTACTGCAAATACTATTACGAATTGCTCGTCTTTTGTTAATTTGTTTATAATACCGACAGATGGATAATCCATATTAAGCTCATTTAAATAAACTCCATTGTTTGTATAGCATTTGCCGTCGTAAGGTTTTGTAATTCCAGCTAATTTTCCATCACTAGCCGCGTGATAATTTCCATCTGTAAGGAAAACGATAATCTTTCTGGACTGTTTTCGCCAACCTATTTGCTCTTTGCATGCCATCACTTGTCCTAAAGCGTCTAGGCCTCCCTCAGGTTCATCATAGCTTTCACCTGTAGGGGCGTCGTTTAAAGCATTTTTAAAAATTTCGTAATTTTTTGTGAAATTAAGCCGGTGTTTAAAGGAATAAGAGAGTTCACTGTTATAAATTCTGCAACACGAAATATATCATTTTATTTTTATACTTTTATATCTATTGAATTATAACTCATTACGTTGTTAACACTTACGAGGTAAAAGGTATAGCATTTTTATCGACAAAAGTACCAAGACCCAAAAAGACGTTACTTGTTAGATTGCTCATTGTAAGATAAATGCTTTCACTGTTATTTGCCGTTTTTGACCTTATCTCATACATCGACGCTGAAGCATCTATTAGGAAGTATATATCGACGGGATAATTCTTAGCGGCTTCATAAGAAAAATTGAAATTAACTTTTTGTCCAACTCGTAGCCGACTATTATATAGTTGTGGTCTGATTTGCACTGATTTTTCTACATCTGAACTGAAGGCTCTGTCCTCTGATATTATAATGGAACTAGTTGGATTAACTTGATGTTTTGGACACCAGTTCTTCTCATGAAATGATTTGCATCGAATTCCATTCCAGTTATCCTGTGAACAATGTGAATAGTGATTAAATTTTAGTTAAATATATTTTAGTAGAACGCATATTGTTTATCGAACAAGCCTTCTAATTATTTGTTTTATTATTAATAACGTAAATACACCGCTGCAACATTGACTGTCTGTGCCGTTTAATTCAAATAATTTCGCATATGAAATAACGGTGGCGTTTAGTATTTACTTTAAATACTAAACGCCACCGTATACCCAATTGAACTCAATTCCATAAAAAAAACAACAGAATTAAACTAATGTGACAAATTTAACTAGTAATTTCAAATAAAAAAAAAATATATGTCAGGTCAATCGTAAACAGCATTATTCTTGTATTTTCACCTCTGCACACCAAACACAGATATTCGGATCGCTGATACATTCGTCACAGGTCTTGTAATTTTCACATGGGTCTAAAGTAGAAACACATACATATAAACAAAATGTGAAAACAACTAATACTTTAAAAGACATGTTCAATGCTATACAACCACGCCTAAAATGGAGGGAGGTTAAGGATAAAGTTACAATAAAACCGATCTGTTTAAGGTAAATTAATATAATACCTACTTGCGTAAGTATCGAGTATATAATAACAACTAATTACTGTTAAAATGTTCAGTAATCACCATTTGGTCACTATTTTTGCGCAATGTTGTACAGTGATAGTCCTATTAAAATATGTTTCACCTACAAATAATTCCGATATGTATATATTGTCACCCTACCTACATCCGTGATAAAAACCATCAAAGAGTAAAAGAACTGCGGCTAGATTTTCTTTTCTACTAGTTTTCAAGCAACTGGACAAAATTAAACTAAGAAGATTTATTAAACTAAGGGACGAATTAGTTCTGATAATAAAAATAAAAAGTTTGATAATATTAATATTAAATGATATGGATTTTCCTGTATATGTAATATACAATTTTGCAGTGGTAAGACTCTTATGCAGAATCCGTATGCGGAAACATCACGCCGTTGATAGTTACTCTATTGCAATATTGTAGTCGTAGAGTAGATTAAATATATTGAGATGAAAAGTATACTAAGAGGTTTACCATATAATATTTCTGGACGACGTGAGCAGAGTTCGGAACTGTTCAGTTATTCCTGATTGCTGAATGGCTCTGTACTATTATGGGGAAATACTTTGCTTACCTTCTAGTCACTAAATCTAATATAAAATCATGCTACGTACATATACTGCCGTGTATGTATAAATTGGTCATACCTCATGGCCTAGTACAGGGGCTTAGAAATCAGAGGTGACATCTTTGTCATTTTTTATTGCATTTTAGGCATAAGAATATAAAAAATTCTTTCTGGTGATCATGTAAAAAATATGCTGACTATTTAAATTAGAAGTATTCGTTGCTATAACATTGAATTAATATTATACGCAACGCGTTTAACCTTCATTCTGTATTGTCGAATATTTCACCCATCTGGCTATTAGAGTAAAATAGTAAAGACTCCTATATCTGTTAGTTTGATGATTTGTAGATCAAACGCCTATATATATTTGAAATAAATTCATAGCTTGGGTCGATACTATTATGATATTAACATTTATAAATAAAATACTGTATAGAGTAGAATAATGTATTTTGTAAATATATTTTGAATATATGATACTGTCAATTGAAAAAATGTTTTAATAGGTCATAGGAAAACAAATTCATCTGATAGCAAGTGGTGGCTGCCGCCCGGGGCAATATACGACACCAAAAAATTGGCTGCTAATTATTGAATTAATAAACTTCCGTTACAATTTCACTTGGAGAAATGCAAAAATGTCAAGTAACTATAGCAAAAAATTATTATCAAGTGTAAATTATTATTAAGCCATTAAATGTTGTATGGCATTTCTCCAAACGATATGGCCGATATGTATAGTTTATTCCTCTACTGCTTACAGAAATCTTATCACACATTGTTTCCGGATATATATTTAATCATATTGTAGGCCTGAAGAAGTTAAAAGAATTAATTATTGTACAAATAGAAGTATACATTATACAATATTGGCTCACTTTATGAGGCAACCGTGCAACTTTTACAGCGATAAGAGTAGTAGTAGTAAGTTAGTAAATTAGTCGTAGAGTATACACGGTTAAGGTACAAATTATAATACTATTTTGTGCCAACAGTGTGCATGTACGTTAGCAGCTGGTCTCTTCACCTTTGCGAGTTTAAGATCTGTTACATATCACAACTTCCATGTTGTTCCTTTATGGTGTAAGCATCTCACCTGATGGTAAGTAATAACTGCTTCACATTTGCAATGTCGAATGTTTTGTAAATGCGTTGCCGGTCTTTAAGGTGGAAATTTTCAGAAGAGAAAGGGCAGCCTGGACGAAACACGGAACACTTACCGTTTACGCCGATTTTCTGTGAGGTCGTTTTACTTATTCAGATCCAGCTGGTCAGTAGCAGCGGGAACTGCTGCTAGACTCCACAACCGATAAAACCGGACCTTCTGCTGACTAGTTATTCGGACAACTATAAAGTCCATGTTGACGCTCCTTTTTGAGTTCTCAAATCATAGTTTGATCCGAATCGCCTATCATGCGCCTATTGTGTTCTGCAGATTGTTGTTGCAGGTCATTTTTTCTGTCTTTTAGACAAAACAAAGAACCAGTTCACATAGGAGATATGTAATTCCAAGCTCCAGTTTAGATGCGCTGACGATGCGCGCAAAATTTCTTTCCGCCGAAAACAGTAGTGTAACATTGTGGGAACCACTGCCGCAGTGTGGGACGAGTGGGTTCAAAAGCAAGTACAAATTTACCTTCCAGTCCTTCAAAAAGAATTCCTACATCGGCTAGCTGACCAAATTGGAAGATTTTGCGAGGTATTAGCCCACTTTCCTTCAGGTCTTCTTTTGGACAGCTGAATTTCTGTAGGCTATCTTTACCATCTCTGGACAACTACTCATTGCCCGTATTGTTAAAGAGAAGATTGATCTCTCGGAGACTGATCTCGAGAGCAAAAAGAGTGACCTCTTTTCGTGCCTTTCTTTTTCAATGCCGAAGAGCTTCAGTCCGTAAAGTACTTTTCTCTCTCGCCATCCAAAAGTCGAGTGTACCTGTCAAAATTCTCCTCTACTGTATTTAGGACATGTGCTCTTAAGTTGGCACCAGTGTTTAATGTTCTCGTATTTCTTTCGGTACGCTTACACCTTAGATATTTTTTCGAAATTTTAGAAGACAGGTTTAGTGCATTGAATTCTTAGAAAAGGGGTATGCTTGAATTTTCTATTGCCATCACTTTATTACTTAAAAAAAAAAGAAAGAGAGAGACGTTGACGATTAGTTGAGACGTGTGTCCTCTTTAACCACCAGGCATCAGTTGGCGCAAGCGGTATTCCTTGCCTGATCCGACGTAGGACCCTTAAGAAAAGAGCCTATTCTTACTTTTAAGCCCGGCAACGCATTTGCGAGTTCTTTGACGTTGCAGTTGTCCGTCACCATGTGTTTGTTGCTTATTTGTAAAAAAAATAGCACGAATCACTAATAATTAATTTCATAATGAATCATAACGACTCATAGGGACTGCCTAATTTTACGTTTGTACTGATGGCAAGATTCACATAAAAATTGGAATTCAGAGCCATATCTAATAAGACAGATATATAAACACATGTTCAGAGTGTTACCAATTCTAATGTTCTTATAAAATTACCTCTTAATCTTATCTTAAATAGAACACATCGACCCGTCCCGGATTTAAATCTATTTCTAAATAGATTATTGTGATAATAAAACAATTTTGACATCATAATATACATTGGATACCGTGAAAAATTGTTGGATACTTAAAATAATACCTTCTGATGGATTTCATCATCGTAGATTTTTATTAAACATTTATTTAAATAATGTCATGTTTAGCCATATTATTCATAATCAATTACCTATTGTTTTATAAAGATATTGATAACAGCGTGCAGTAATTTCTGGTGTTGTAGTTTTCCTCCCGAGGAATTTACTTAGAAATAGGAAGGTTAACACGCGCTTTTAAGCAATATTTATGAACATGGTAATACCAGTGGATTATAATTACATTTATTTCAACAATGTTCCTTTTTATTCATGTTGTGTTGTAAATAATATATACTTTGGTATAACATTGCGTAATTATTTGGCCGTCTAATAATGAAATCATTACACAAGGAAAACATACAATAAACAGAATGATAAAGAATGGCATTGAATTAATAATCGTATAGCTGTAGTTAAATGTATTGAGTTAATTCAGAGAATACTCTAATTTTAATATTTCAATGATAATACGTCACGTTACCCTATTATATCTTTCAAATAGCTTATCTATTTCAGTGCACAATTTATGAAATAGTCATCAGTCATCTTTAATCCTTTGAACACATTACGCTGAGTTGTCGACATAATTGTACAAATTGTCCTAAATGCCTGTTAAAAGTATAAATTTTTACTGTCAACTTCTGGTACTGTTTCTCTCAATATGTGTTAATGTGAGCAGCGGTAAAACGGACCAAAGTATAATCGATGATTCTTTTTTAGATACCGTAAGTGAAAATTCTTGTAGTGTATATCCATTTTGTACCGGAAGGAGAAATTTATTTAAGGGTATTTTTTATATTCAGAGGTTAAATAAATTTAAGTCACAAATAAAAATATTTGTGTCAGTTGTTATAAAAACAAATTCGTCCCTTATGTATATGATTTTGTCCTTACACAGTTCACACTGATACGCAAATATGGGTATCCTTGCGAAATACATAGGGTGTATACAGAAGATAAATACGTTTTGGAAATGCATAGAGTACCATATGGTCAAAATCAAAGTGGAAAGGAACGAAAGCCAGTCGTATTTCTTCAACATGGCTTACTTTCCTCATCAGCTGAATGGGTACTAATGACCCCAGGAAAGGGCCTTGGTAAGGAAGTTTCGGTATAAATTGTCAGAATTTTACTTATACCTGCTTAGCGATCCAAGTTTTTAAATATATTTTTATTATTATGAGTTTTCTTCTCCCTCAGCTTATATTTTGGCAGACGCCGGATACGATGTTTGGATGGGAAACGCCAGAGGCAACACATACTCGCGTAATCATGTATCTGTAAAGCCAACGCACTCCGCTTTTTGGCAATTTAGTTGGCATGAAATTGGATACTACGATTTACCGGCAATGATTGACTACGCTATGAAGGAAACGGGCGTCTCGAAAGTTCAGTACATAGGTTTCTCTCAAGGCACAACAGCTTTCTGGGTGATGGCGTCCATGAAGCCTGAATACAATGAGAAAGTAGTAGCTATGCACGCCCTTGCACCTATCGCTTATATAAGAAATATAAGAAGTCCGCTTATAAAGGCTATTGCGCCTTTCACAAATTCTTTAGAAGTAAGTACATTACAAACAATTGAATTCAAAGTAAAATACACACTAGGTTTCTACGTGTTATCGTGTGCAACCTTATTGCTCGGTAAACAATAGCAATATTGATGATGATAATAATTTGACAAATTTATCAAGCGCTTCGTTTCTTAAGAGTCAATGCTATAAATTGATTGGAAGATCAACTAACATCAAATTAAAAAAATTAATAAATAGCAAATATATGTATATAATGTTGCTATCTACTGTAGTGTCAAGTGCAATTGGATAACTTAATTAAAATTATTTTCTTATGTGATCCTATTATACTGAGGTAAATATTATTCTTGAAATATTTTATGCCATTTCACTGCAAAACTTTTGTTTCATTTTACCTGTAGGAGCCAATGCATTTAATTTTTTTTTCTAGAAAGTTATGAAACTATTGGGTGCAAATGAGTTTTTACCTAATGGTAAAATAAATGAACTGGCTGGGGAGTATCTTTGCGTCGAAGAGGCTGTTACACAAGCGATGTGCAAAAATATCCTCTTTCTCATATGTGGATTTAATAATGAGCAAATGAACACGGTAAGATACGTAATAAAACCTTTCTTCAAAAAGAGAGTTTTTTATCAACTTAATAGTATTATTTACCTAACAGTCAAGAAGTCCCAAACTAAACATATAATATAATTTCTAAATTATATTTATAAGTCTAAAATTATACACCCAATTGTAAATTCGAGTTCTTAATATTTTTACTTTCTCTTTTATATAAATATGAAACATAAAAATTTGATTTCTTAAAATGTATTTTTCATGTTTACGTTTAAGATTCATAATCCTTAAGTAGATAAAGATTTAGACTATATCTGCGACACGTGCCAAATGATAAGTGTTTTCAGACAATGTTACCAGTAGTTCTTGGTCATACGCCAGCCGGTGCCTCAACAAAACAAATAATCCACTTCGGCCAGTTATATAATTCGAATGAATTCTTACAATTCAACTTTGGACGGTTAAAAAATAGGCGGATATACGGAAGTAAAAGACCGCCGGCGTACAACCTTACCGCCATTACCGTGCCAGTATTTCTTCACTACTCTGACAACGACTGGTTATCAACTCCGACTGATGTGGAGAGACTGATGTTAGAATTGCCCGTAGTCGTCGGCAAATATCGAGTACCGATGAAGAAGTTTAACCATTTAGATTTCGTTTTCGCAAATGATGCTAACAAATTAGTTTATGAGCGTTTGTTAAATATCATGTCCCAATTTTAGACGATATATATTCAGGTATTTATGTTATCGACGAAAACAATAAAACAACTTATAAATAATACAGTTTTTATTTTGTTTCCCTTTAGCACATTCACTATAAACGTCACAATTTCGCACCTGAAATAAGATTTTAGATTTTCTTTAAAATATTGTTTAAATACAATATATTGCCAGGACTAAGAAAGTGTAAAAATGATAACTTACGCCATATGTATTCATTAATGTCTAGACCAACACGATGATATAGTAGTGCAAGAAGGAGCTGATCTTATAGAATTCTTTGGTTTTATTCCAAAAGTTGCGCTTATTTCCTGTCGCGAAGCATAGTTGCGTTTTTTATTAGCTATACTAATTTCTTTTTTTACAATATTGCCAAATGTGTTTTGAACTAAAAATTAATGTGTTATTTTTAATAGTATTGTGATTATAATGCACCAACTTATAGTTATCATATTTATCAACTTTCCGTTACCTCTGTTTAACAAATCTAACGGGTCTTGTTTTTGACAGCAATCTGGTTCTTCAGTAAAATCTTCATTCGGGTTATTACTTTTGTGTACAACTTGCAACATACACACGTTTTTAAAATCCTGATAAATTTTATTATGCTTAGTAATGTTTTGTGAAATAGTTAAAATGTTATATTTAGAAACGGTGGCAGAGCCACGCCGCTGCTGTATGGGCCGGCTCGAACCGGATAAGTACCACGACCTCACAGAAAATCGGCGTAAAGTGGAAGTATTTATGCTTCCGTGTTTCGTCCGGTGAGTGAAGTGGCCAGTGGCCCATCCTCTCTCCCCCTCCCTCTATCACTCCCCTTCTTACCTCCGCATCCAACCCCTCCGTTTCTTCCTTCCACTTCCTGCTCTCGCTCTCTTCTTCCCTCCTTTTCCTCTCCTTACATCTCCTCCTCCATTCCTCTTTCGAAAATATTCCCCCTCTCTTAAAGGCTGACAACACATCTGCAAGTTCTTTCATAATGCAAATGTCCATGGGCGGCGGCGATCGCTTACGATCAGGTGAGCCACTTGCTCGTTTTTCATCCTTCTCCATAAAAAGAAAGAAACGTATAACGTACCTCATTTTTGTAATTTTTTACGGTTATAATTACTTCCGAGTTGTTGTCTTTAGTTGAGTTTTTGCTAAGGATTTCTTCAGAACTTGTTTCAAAAGGCTTAAGCACAGGATTCATATCATTGACAGGATTTGAAAACGCTATGTGATCAATGGATTTCTCAAAACGTTTCTTGCAGACGTCCCGAAGCTTATTCTTAAGCGAAATGTTCTCCCTTTTCAATTCTTTTACCTCACTTATTTGTGTTTCTAATCTTCCCTGTAAATTTTGTAGGTAACTTTTGCTAGCCATGATTTTTTCACTACGGCTAACTTTTACGGGATCACATCCTGTGTCAGATAGTTTCACAGTACTGGTAGCAACATGTCCGTTGGTTTTGTTCGTAAATGAACGACAGGTACATTTGCATTTGCTACTTTTGATGGTCAAATCAACATTGCATGATTCGTCAACTGTGACTTGCTGTGAATGCGTTAGATCAATATTATTCTTTGAGCTTTTAATTTGATTCCACAAGAAATTGTTGCTGGTTATTGACGGAATAATGTTTTTAACGTAAGCAGCCTGTTCTAAAATTTCCTTTTGCCAGACTTTGGTCACGTTGTGGACATGCGCTATTGAATCTGAATTTTCTTTCGGTATAATTTCTGTTTTAGGAATTTGAATTTTGAATACTTTCTCAAGAATAATTTTCCAAAACATTCTAATGCTTCTTAAAGCACTTAAACACTTATCGCATGGCCAGTGCCCCGTTTCCAAGTCCTCCTAAAATAAGGTTACGATATTAATATTTTTTTATTTTGTTTTTAAAATATTTTACAAAATAAAACTGTTTACCTCCTCAAAAAACTTCTCTAAATTTTCATTACTCTTTAAGCATTCCTGCATGGCTTGGCATGAGACGCATATGCTTTCCACAAGTTTTCTAGACTTGCAATCAGGGTGGCATCGTGGGGTTAGCTATGTATAAACACAATATTTCTGGTAATATGAATGTTAAGATTATAACACTTTTTGTTGAAACTTTAAGGAACAGTCTTATACTGATTTGAAACATTTTGTTCACAGAAATAATTATGATATATGATATAAATGCCTTGTTTAAAGGCAAATAAACGAGTAAAAAAAGAAAAGAAAAATTATAAGACACTTTTAGCGTCTATCGACACAGGTTGGTATTGTATTGTAAAATTTTAAGAGAATGTTGGTCCCGGTTAGGTAATACATCACACGAAAAATATAAGCCTGCCAAGCATGTTTATTCGTAGATCAGATAAAGGATATTGCAGTTATAAACAAAAAAGTTGTCTACAACGGCTTAAAAGTGGGTTTTAATATAAAAAAAATAATTTCCTTACTCGTCCAAGATATCTACATGTCATTGATTTTAACAAATTGTTCACAGTAGAAAGAGGAAAAACGCAAGTAGGCATGTTGCACTTCATCCATTCCCTAAGATACCGATCGCGGACGTTCATGTCATGGCTCCATGCTCTTAAATCGAAACAAGAATCATAACATTTCAATTTGCCTTCGCTTCGAGGTAGCAAAATGATTTTTCTTTGATGTTTATAATTCATTGAAATCGGAAAACGGTGGATGTGTTCATTAATATTTTCTCCATTTGAACTTCCTGACAAACAATTTTGATATCTGAAAACTAACTGTCCCTGTTAAGATTTTGACGTTCACACTTGTGTTCAAAAACCAGTTGTTGCTTTACAGTTTCTTTAATAGTTGAATATTCTTTTAAAAAGTAAGACTAATTATGTACAGCAAGATGTATTTTTAAGGTATTTAAATGGACGTAAATAGAATAATATTAAATGATATCCATTTTATATTTACAGTTTGGGATCCAAAGGTCATTAATTCTATTAATATTTCGTGCGGTACAAACTTTATTTCTAAGACTATTTTTGAAAGCGGAGTTACTTAAGGGGGGGAAAATGGTACATAAAGCAAAGTCAAAAAGCAAATTATTTTTTTTTTCATTTTGCCATAAAT
>DWHQ01000916.1:0-12046 GCA_018247955.1 Eurytides marcellus marcellus | reverse complement strand
ATACAATATAATAAATACAATATAAATAACTGTAACAAATAATTTTACTCTCATCTTTAAACGAAATTATAATATATTTATAACACAATTATTTTTACATATTATATTAGTGTTACAGATTTTGTGTTGTACTCACTCAATAAAATCATTCCTGTGTGACGTTCCGCGTATCATTACGGCAGTGCCGTCCCGCGCTGAGGCTGTCACGGTGACAACTCTCCGAGGGCTTGGCACATCGTGCACGCACCATCTTCGTTCCTTTACACCCCTGAGGCGTAAGTATTCGCTGCGCTCAAGAGTACCCTCCGCGTCATAAGACTGCAAACGGCCTTGCACTGCACCCCATTGTAACCAACCGCCTTCACCGCTCTTGCCCCTATGTGTATTTATTTCTTTTATTCAAAAACAAATGTTTTTACGCGTTTAGATAAGAACCAGCGGAAACTCTACGACTTATAAATATTCTTTATAGATATAAAATAAGATTGTAGATACAAAATTTGCCAGCAGCCAGGAAACTTTCAAATTTAGAGAAAGATTTATACCTATGATTTATAGTGGACTTAATATAATTGACAAATGAGTAAGAACTAGAACAGAATATAAAATAGCCATCAAAATATATAATAGCAATAATATCAATAAGGAAAAAATAAAATAAGAAAAGCTCCTCCAGAGAATTAAATAAATTATATAAAAGCCCTTTATAAATATAATGTTATATATTCTATAATTATGATCGCTTCAGTATCAAAAATAAGAATAAATTGGAAATGATGTAAGACTGCTGCATTTTCTTTGATTTTTATCATAGATTTGGATTTGAAAATTTCGAAACGTCGAGCATCTTATAACAATGAGGAGCAGTAAGTAAGGACTGTAGCTCGCCTGCAGTCTTCGGTCTTTGCCTGACTTCAGCAGGACGATGATCTTGCCGATCTTCCACAGAGAGGAGAAGTGTACCGTGCGCAGAATGCCGTTGAACAAACGGAACAGCGACACTATCCCCCTCTTAGGCAGCTGCCTAAGAGGGGGATAGTGCTGAGGATGATGATACGGAATTACAACGCTGGCGATAAGACAGCTGTCTTGTTGTCTGCGTTGTGATTCCGTCGAGATCTGGTGCCTTGCGGAGAAATATTCGATACGGTTTAGCTTATACAGACTCTATTTTAACCAGTCCATTTTTATAATGATGTGTGTTTTTAAGAAATTACATACAGCAATTGAGTCCAGGATGCGTCGCGCCAACTTTCCATTGCTAATGCTCGAGCTGCAAGTTGTTCACTCCAGTCTTCGGGATAGCGTAAAACACTGGTTGCCGAAGCCCATCTAGATAAAAAGAGTGTTCAAGTGTGTTATTCAACTGTGTATAAATGTTTTTTCAAGAATTCCCTTTGCACAAGTCTGTCGTAAGCATATGACAGTAGTACTGTATAAAAAACCTATTGATACCGTTGATTAGGATCAGCTGCATGGCGAAGTCTTAATAACGCAACCAGGAGAAAGAACATTTTTGCACAAGACGTTTAATAACAATTTTTAAGTTTTTCAGTTCATCCAATCTATGTGATAGGATTAACTGAAAAACTTAAAATTATTAGATTAAGTTCCTTGCGCTGTTGAGAAACGAAAACAAGTACACTGTATTTATATTGATTTTTGCAAGGCATTTGACAAAGTCAACCATGAAATTAAGCGCAAAAAACTAGAAACATATGGAATTCCTGTGCAATTTACTACGTTGGATTAAATCTTACCTCTTCAATAGAAGTCAAATTGTAAAAGGCTTTAAGTCCTCACCTTTGAGGTAGCATCCGAAGTCCCACAAGATTTTGGCCCATTTGGGCCCATTGTTATTTAACATATTCATCACTGACTTTATCGACAAGCTAAGATCTGTATCAGCAGATTAAAGATTCATCAAATTGCACTGCATTACAAAAAGATATTGAGACTTTACCCTCATGGTATATCAATAATTGTATGTCACTAAATATAACGAAAAGTTTTATAATATCTTGCACTAATCTTAGAAATACAGGTGACTTTAATTATTTAATTAGAAATATGGCTCTAGGAAGAAGACATTCTGTTAAAGACCTGAGTGTCATCCTAGATAGCAAATGGAACATTACGAATACATATTTAGGAAATGTAACAAATTAGTTGGTTTCGTTTAGAGCAACTCAAGATTTTAAATGACCAGCATTGTTTATTTATATATTACACTAGGGCGGAGTATTTTAGAATATGGTTATGTGCTTTGGTCGCCTTATTATTTCATACATTCTTCAAGATTAGAAAGATCAAAAAAGTGTTTTAAGTAAGATATCATATACTTTGGAATGAAAAGAAATAGTACATGAATATGGGGAACAGTTAAAACAAAAATCTCGAAGACCAAAGGCAAGGCTGTTGTGCAGTATATCTCTACAAAATAATTAAGCACATATCCAAACGGAGTTACTGGAGAAAATAAGTTTATATACTAATTATCGTAATTTATATCTCTATGTCGGAATTTATATCTCTATGTCATAGCAAAACTAAATTGGCTAAAAATCACCCTATTTAAAGAATGTGTATTGTTATATTAACATATAACTTAACTTGACTTAATAATTCGTTACATTAACTTATAATAAACTGGTCAAAAATAATTAATTTTTAGACATATTGCACCGTAAACTTAGTGCATTCAATCGTAGTATTACACGAGTATAATTCATGTTATTTTATAGGTCGTTAATTCAAAATGGGTCTTGAACAAACGAATAGGAAGGAGGAATAAAAATCAATATAATTTTTTTTTTACTAAATGCTAATGTTCTTTGATTATTTAAACAATTTCCTTAAACCTTCAAAAATGTTTCCAAAGACTCTTGTAAAAACATAAATTACCGACTTTACCATCACTATTTTTATAGAAATTGTTTAGTGTGAAAAAAAAAGTGATTCTTGTTTACTCATTCACTAACTCGGAAAAAAAGCACGTCTGAGGAAGATTTCGTGTTTATCCTAGTAGCGTATGTTAACATAGTCCAGTTATATTGGTAACTTTATCTTCATCATCAATGAAACTTATTTTCCCCTCAATATTGTGGCACTACATGGCCTGCTGTTTTGGATCAAAATTCATATTAATAATGTTAGCGATGATAGTACTAGTTTTTAACAATAGTCATTTTTCTAAACAAAAGATAAACAAGACATTAACCATATAGAGGGTAATTATAGTCATAACGAGTGTACCAGGGAAAGGTTTTCCCCTTTTCCTCCCTAAAGAACAGAACTTTTTTTGATTTGATTTAGATAGAGAAAAGTAAAAAGAGAAATACTAACATAAAATTAAGCCGAACATGCTGTTTTACGTTATCCTCAGACCTCGTCAAAAGCCCATTGTATATAATTCTCAACCTTTGCTTTGGTTCCAAGACCTGTATTTTTAGTCCTTGTGCACTCCATGCCTCTTCTGTACTTTCCCACGTATCTATTAACGTTTCAGGATGACCTAAACACAATATGGCAAAATAGTTGTTAAGTACTCTTAGAACTAACCAAGACGTGGTAAACCAAGATACAGCTACTAGCAGCACCAAATGTATGGAAATTCTTCAGATACATATAAATTATGAACATGTAAATTCGATGTGCTTATTTAATACCAGGGTGCTTTTGTTATTATTTGTAATTCAACGTTCTGATTCACTGCATACCGCCGTTGTTAAATCACACATCATACAGGATGTTATCCATCGAACTATTAGAGCTTAGTACCATGTGAGCAAAATAGGGTCCTGCATTGGAGTAAGTGTATCGACAATTCTTTATTCAATGTTACACTACGAAGATTTTTGCAAAAGAACTTACGAATTAACTTATACGTTGTTCCATCGGATAACTTCACATGAACCGTCACTTCGACGAGCGCTTTACGCCAACACAATTTCCGTATTTCCAACAACAAAGTAGCCCCGTCGGTTGCAGTCGCACGTATCGAGATCGAATCCCAACCTTCGGTCAAACCATCTTTAGGGGTTTCACTTAAAACGTATTTCATAGGCAACTGCGACCTCCATCTTCTTATAGCGAAACGCGCAAGTACATATTTTAATGGATAATTCCAATCTGTAATAGTTTATTTCTGTTATAAATATACAAAACTTATTTCCGTACAATTTAATAGACAACATGTCAGCGTATGGTCTAAATGTAAAACAATTTTAAAATTTTCATATATATGACGATCAAAATTATAAACATAAAACATTTCAAGCTTAGATTAACATTATTCTAAATGTGTCTTAATTTATGACTACTATTACAAATAAATTTTTGTGGTGCTATATAATTTCTGATTCTTCGAAAACCGAAGCAATGAAAAAGGATTAGATGGACTCTAAAACTCCACACCAGTCGTCGACTGTTTGAATTATTTTGAATAGAGTGACCACTGTTATAAAACGGGTTTCCCTCCGGAAATAAAAGAAAGGAGAATTTTCTTCTCAATTCTCTTTACAGACGTAAAAGTTTTACACTTTTTCCCAATGGGAAGTGAGGTAATCGGTCCACTCTATCAGCGGTTGGCAACACGCCGTCCATATCTCGGTATTATAGGCGTCCATGTGCTGGGTTTATCATTTACCATCAAATGAACCGCTCAGCTAGCAAGTTTTCTGATAATATAAAAATCAAATAATATTCAATATTACACTTAATTGCAAATTTAAAAAATTACTACTTTCCACAAATAACCTGGACTTAATAAAGAATTTCCACCTGAAGTTTATGCCAGCGCTGTTAAGTTGCTAAGTTCATTTCATTTTCATTCATTAAAGACAATTAACTAAAGCTATGTCACCAGGAGGTATAAAACCAGCCTAATAGCGGGTGCCTCTAGTAAACGCGATGTGCTTTTATGCGTACGTACGCCTCGTATAACTGTCATTTTGTAATTTATTTGGGATGAGCTGTATTTGTTGCCAGAGTGTCGTTTTGTGGTCCATAAACGGGTTCTTTTTGACTTTTGTGCCTAATTTGCAACTATAAGACCCCCTTTTAAAAAAATAATTAATTTATACGTTAATACATAAATATAGTTTATATTTGTATTGTTAATAGTGGCGACACGAGCAGGTAGTGTATCTGACAGTAAACGCGCTTACCCTTACATTGTTACAAAATATGTTGGACTTATGTTGGACGTTGGCGATGGGCTAAACTCGTCACCCAAGGATGAGAGATATCTCTATGACCAGTAGCTACGCTGGCGACAATGCCTTTCAAACCGGAATACAGTAATTTTTGCACATACGGACATATTGCTTGGCAATAGAATAACTGGCAATGCGCAGGTTCTTACCCAGGCAGAGTCTGCCTGGATAAGAATCATCGCTAGAGTAAAAGAGCAGCCCCACGAGGAGAAGAAATTATGTAAGTAAAGAAAAAGATAAAATAAAGGTATATGAAAACATTTATTACATATTGAACCAATTACAATATAGAAACAATTTTTCTTTTTGCCAAATCATTTCACTACATAAACCATGAACTACTCCGAATAATTAATAATGAAAATTAATTTAATGAATTATTTCCGAGGAATTATAAGACTATTAAAACAACATTTGTATACAATTATATAACAAACAATTGAGGATATGATCAAACATAATTTAGTCTATGAAGGACATTTTCCGAATATAAACAGCTATGTTATTAGACCACGCGTGATGGCAATTTGCTTATAAAGACAAGCTAAATTAAACGTTATGGCGACGTGTGAAACCTAGGATTTGTTTGTGTAGGAGTGTACCAAGATATTAAACAAATCAAATAAATCTACATAAGCGTAAACTTTGTATGAAGTAAAAGTGAATTATGACAGTATATCACCTACCTTTTTCCCGATAGATTCCAGTTCTAACAGTGGGCTTTCGAAAATAAACTAAATATGTTACCAAAGCGCCAGTAACAAGTCCAGCCTGTAATAATATATCATATAAATCCATGGTAAACACACTAATGTCCGTCAATATTATTTTAAGATATAAAATCGCCAGATAGAGACACGACAGTGCACTGTGGTCGAACACGACTACACGGTGAATGTTTAAATTAAAATGGAATCTTTGCCGGCGATTGCGCTAATCAGATACTTTTCAAATATCTTCGTCGCTGTATATCTTTCGTTCATGATAAGTGTCTCGTTATTAACAACTACCAATTAATCAAAAAATATTTAAAGTAGGAACAATAATGAAAAAGATATGATCATGGTTTTTATTAGGTTATAATAGTTTCATTTTACCTATAAAACTCAATATATTTGCATAAAAGCCTTGATATGGTTAAATAAAATAGCGCTAACAAATGACTAACAACCTAGAAAAATTACAAGAAAAATCAACTTGATGAATTGCAAAATTTTTTAAAATTGTTATATCAATGGAACATGACCTTGAAGATATTACTTTAGTCTTTTAACCAACTTTTAAAAACCAATACAGCAAGATAAGTAATCATCGAGCGGTAGCGATTGAATGATTTATTATGAATATTTTACTGTTTTGTCTTAACTAATAAATAAAACTTGGTAATTGTGACCGACGACGGCAAACGAGCAAGAGGTATAAGGTATTGCATTGATACTATAAATGGTAAAAGCATTTATACATATTAAAATATGTATAAATGTTTTTACTATGTACTCTAGTAGTAGTATCCTTAAAATTTTGTCGGTTTTGCAATGACGAAACATTCACAAAAAACATGTAGAAATGTTTTGTGACAGTATACAAATGCAAATTCGCACTGTCATGCATGATTTTTGGAACAAATGATATGTGAAATATGTTTCATAAACATGTTATGTGTGTTTCATGCGATGTATTTCAAAGCTCCCACATGTTGAATGTATTTGGTGCGAACCTACAGTTAGACAAAACGATTAACTATTGCCACAGCAGACGTTGCTGCCTTATTTACTAATATAGATTGATATACAATGTTGTATATATATAATTTTACCCCATTAAATCCAATTACAATACTTTTTATTAAAAAGAGGCATAAAAGCCGGGCGCAAAAGATACTGCCAATCACCGTCCCACTGATTTTAAAACTATTAAATTAACCCTAAAAAAATCTACTAATGCCTTATTAGAACGAAATAGTTGTTGCATAAATGTGTTTTTTTTTCATCGTTTCCTGTGTGTGTTTGCTTTTGATGTTCAATTTTGAACGATAGTAGTAGTGTAGCGATAGTGTAAGCAACTTATAATAACAGAAAGACATTACATAACGTACATGTCTTCCATCAATTGTAAATGGTGTTTATATTACTAGATGACCAAACACAATAAATCAAAGACCATATTAAATTTGTCCCGGGCTTCAATTAAAGGGGACAAAAAAAGCCCGTATTTTTATTCAAACCCACCTCGGCAAAGGCGTGTAATGATACAAAAATTTGGTATATGACGTATATTCTTAAAATCTTTTCAATCAATCAAATAGACAATCAGTAAATAATATTTACTTTGTGAGTTTTTATTTTCATCTTAAACAACAAAAAAGGAAAACAATTTATCAATAAATTATTTAAAGGCGATTTCTAATAATAAAATAAATGCATGAAAATATATAATACAATAAGATAGAATATAATTATAAAAAAGTATGGTTAGATTTTGTTTGAGAAAGATATTTTATATTTATTAATGACAACTACATACATGTAACACGGAATAGGCAACAGTTAATAATCATTTTTCTCTTGTACAATTCATTCACTGAATAAAATGTTTTAATTGTCTAATAAAGTTCATGAAATATCTCTATTGCACAAACATATGATATATAAGAATCGAAATTCATACTAGTTCTCAAATCAAATAATTAAAAATAAGTTTATATAACAAGCTAAATTGCCTAGTAAGACTCTAGTAAAAGAGCAAAATAAAAAAAGTTAATTACTACTTTTACCATCGTTAAAAATTACTAAAGTTATCAAATTTCATTAAAATCACTTTCAAATCTATAAAAGTAGTAAAACATATATTGCTAGTTATAACAATTTTGTCATAATTAATATTTTTGATTCAAAGAACTCAACTTTATGAGCAAAAATGACAGGTTTCGTTTTTGATCTAATGGATTATTTCAGATCAACTGCTTTCTTAACATGTTTACTATGTAAATAAATTTATCCCACATTAAAAAAAATACAATAAATAATTTAGTCTAAATACTAATTATGTTCACTAAAAGCAAATAATAGCCAGTTACAATGTTAAATCTATTTATATATCGTCGCTCGCATCGAATAAACACGTAATCGGAAAAATCTAATTTTATGAGAGGAGAAAAAAAATACCGTATTTCTTTAATAACTTTACATAAATTCATTCTACAAAGGTCACCAAATCAATGCTATATTTTTTTAGCATCCATATATTTAATATTCTATTTATTTCTCCAATGAATTATCTGTTTTATTTAGAAAAAAAGATTTTACTGGAATTAGTATCAAAGAATTTTAAAATAACGCTCTTTACGATATTATTCGTGCCATATTTTATATTACCTTTTTTCAGTAAGGTAGCAATATGATATTATTCCTGTGTACAAATCCACCAACCGCTTTAATTTTTACGCGTTTTCGAGCTATTTTAGTATAGTTTGTGATAGGAATTTCTCCCCCGAAAAACATCGTAATAGCATTTTCACACTTTAAATTATTTTCAAAAAAGAAACAGCTTTATTCATGAATAACATTAGTTGTATAAAGTCATGTAATAAACGGGTAAAACAAAATATCTCCGCAACTAATACCACGAAAATCTAGAAAAAAAAAATCACAAGGTGTAATTGGACCTCTAGATGCCTAATTTGACATAAACAGAAAATTCATTAATATCGCATTACGAAATTATTCAATGGAGGCGACGACATATCGTTATTTTAGCTTCTTATGATTAACTAACAGTCTTAATCGTCAATTACTCGGTTCACGAGAACATCATGAAATTGTCTATGTCAATTGTCATAAGACACACCTAAATCTTTATCTCTAAATTTCAATAGGAATGTTTTATTCCCTGTAACAATATATTTTTCATAATAAGAAGTAACGTAGACGAAAATAAATATTTACAGTAATATTACGAGTGGTTCTGTTATATAAAAAAAATTTAGTTAACATGTCATATGGTAAAGGAAATTAAAATAGCATAAATGCATTTTTGGCAACTATATGTACAATGTGCATAGATATTATGTAACTTCACGATATTGATGGCTCGGATAAACTAACTATCAAACAATGAATATTTAATTTTTTTTATGATAACAAAAAATTACTCATAACTTACAAAGCTTTAGTTCAATAACGATAATAATTGACAGAGAATTTGGTACATAGAATACAATAAATTAAGAGCTTTATATAATAATTTAAAAAACAGTGCTTGGTTCTAAATTAACATATGTTCATAATAACATATATATATTAAATGCGAAAATGTAGACAATAATATTGTATAACAAAACAATTTTCTATCTTATTGGACAGTAGCAACCGTGGCACCAATGTATGTAGCACCAAGCCTCTTTGCGGATATATAAAATGCAAAATTAATCAATCATCCTTTGATTTCAAAGGTTCAGCTTCATCAGGATTCTCAGTCATACTAGTGGCAGTGTCCGTACGCGTCTTGTCAACTGGATACAGCCTGTAAAAAGATACCATTTTGCTTTACCATTGATGATTATTATTTTTAACAGTGTGCTCAAATCAAGCTTTGTATAGGTTTTGGTTTAAAAAAAATAGTTAAGTCAAATCATGGCAGCAACTATGAAAGAAAGCTTAGTTTTTATGGGCGAAACAAATTATATACTTTTCAATTATGACCAAAGACATATTTTAATTATCTATTAATTTTAAGGTGTACACCTGTGTAACTTTGAAATTGAAGGTTCAAGGATTTTTTATGGAACCAACCTTGCGATATACACTTTACCATCAATAAAAAAATTATCATGTAATTTAGGAAAAGATTGTAAATTAGGAAAGATTGCGCGAAAGGACGCGTGACATACATAAAAACAATAAGATGAATTGAAATTCATCTCCTCCTTTTTAAAATCGGTTAAAAGCATATACTTTGAACACATAAAACTTAAACATGTTAAAATATGTTATTGTAATAAAAAAAAATGTTTCCCAAACGGCAATCCGTATAATTTGGCTCCCTTCATGCCTAAATACAATTGCAAAGTGCTGCAAGACCCAATGATAGTAAAGCAAGAATGGAATAGGTTTCCTTTTATCACAGACTTGTACAATAAAAACCATGACAAAAGTACAAACACTACATAACATAACGCATGCACTAGTCTGATAAAACTGTTGCTGAACAAGGCGCTAGCTTAAGCTTTTACTAAAGCTTTTTTAAACAATATGTCCGGTCCACTCATAAAGCTGGTTTTCTAGATAATTATTTGTAGCTAATACAAATACTTATAAATACATACACTTTGGTCAAAGTAATACTAATAGCATTGTGGATAATGCCGTAATAATCCTGATGTGACAAAGCAGTATGTAAATAAGCATTTTAAAAGAGAACTCAGTGCACCCCCAATGCACTGAGGGTGGCTATTATCCCTGGTGGCTATATGGGGTGGTTTATATGGGTTTCTTACCCACTAAAACAAGGGAGCTAGTAGGTTACAACCCGATTTAGATAGAGCTATATTCCCAAAAGAAGGCAGGGTACCTTTTGAAGATCTTCCCCAAAAATTATTAAATTAGGTTAGCAAAGTACATACCATCGTTGATACAAGTAGACGAGGAAGACCAGATCGTCGCGGAAGCAGGCAACTCGATGAGCGGTGGGCATAGTGATGATAAAGGCAAACACGTCGTCTATGAAAGTATTAAAGGCCTTGTACATAAAAGCACGCCACGGAAGCGCGGCCACGGAGCGCAGACGGTAGTTGACGAACAACTGAGGCAGCATGAAAAGGAAACCGAAAGCGTACACGCCATTCACTGTGCTGTGCAACGCCCAAGAATACCATCTGCGAAGGAATATCAATATTGATCAACGTGACCACATGGTAATTTATGTGCTGTCAGGGTTATGGAGGTTTAATAAACTACAAATGGCATTGGACCTAACATAACAGCCTAAATGCACACACACATACACACAAAATGTTTTATACTCATTTTAATATACATGTTTCAAATACAATTTTTCCAATTCTAAGCAACTATGTGTAAGATGAAATCTATATTTATAAAATATTATTTTTACGATTGTCTGTGCTGAATTCTGACTGAAATTAAAGTAGTATAAAAACATTGAAACTTAATGTTCAGCTTCAGACTTACCAACCATGGCATTTAGATTGAAAAAATATCATATTCTAATCAACTAAATATTAAGATAGAATTTGAATAGTTAACATCATGGATCTGGCATAACTATGCGAAGCATATCTTTTGCACATTAATATCTATTAAGATATAATGCCTGGGCAATATGATTTGTTAATTGATTAGCATTAAACTTAAAGTTATAATATGGTATATCCTTTGTATAGGGGGGGGTGGAGTGACGAAAGGTGGCTGGTAGCGGTTGGAAACAAAGAGCCCAAGATCGAGCTCAGTGGCGTGCCATAAGAGAGGCTTAAATCCAGCAGTGGATGAAAAATGGCTGACAATGATGATGATGATGATTATACCCTTTGTGAGGCTCGTAAAGCAGAGAATATAAGGCGCCGGCTGCACAAAGCGGATACAGGAGCATCGCGAGGTAACGCATCGCCTCAGCGTCAGCACGAGCTGTCGTTTGCTCGGCAGCGTCCTCGCGAGCCTCTCGCCACACACGCAAGCGCCAACGCGACACCGCTACTCGTACGTGTAGCACCTTGGTCGCCTTCCATAGCTGCGAACAGGGCACAATTAATAAGTAGTTTAAAACACTGAACTTGACATAAATCTGTGGCTGTAAAAGCTCTATGATAAATTTAT
>DWHQ01000915.1:0-12047 GCA_018247955.1 Eurytides marcellus marcellus | reverse complement strand
AAGTAAGTAAGGGGGTCTACCAAAAACCGAAAAACATGGCAAGGGGTCTACGACACAAAAAAGTTTGGGAACCTCTGCTTTAAAGTTACCGACGCTAACTGAAAGATTCTTCTATCTATAGGCTAGTTATTTGAAAGAAGCAAAGCTTTGTCAAGAGTAAAAAATATTTACGTTTTTTTTTCTCTCGTAACAGTCCAACTAGTACTCAAGTGTCCTTGCGACCTCAGTTTTTGGTACTTTCACAACCTTGTGTGACTTAAGTAGTTCAGTAACATTTTTATGATATAGCCACAGAGATAAAGGCAAGATAAATATCTTTATAATTGCAGACACGAAAAGAAATGATTTTCGATTTATTAATTGATAAAATCATCAGTGGAATACCGCGATCGGTTGCTTCACTTGTGGAAATTTGTTTATTTTTTTTTTTATAAAAAGTTCCACTTTTTCTTCAATGAGGAAATGTCAGATTTCTTAGAAGTGGACAATAAAAAATATAGATTGATTATATTATAGTGGTTGACCGTGACCGTGAGAGCATATCCTTGTTGTGAGCTTTGTCAAGAACAACTTGCATTAAAGTTAGAAACCATATGTTGCTGAATAATTCAAAAGTTATTTTAGGGTAAAATTTTAAAATATGAATCGATTTCGAAGACATGTTTTGATTAAAAATATAATATCAATAAGACCATATTAGACTCAGTATCTATTATTAGCCAGCGATTTATATTAGTGAAAAATATTTCCTAATCTGTAAGTTATGTGTGATATACAATACTTTATACTGTGTTAAAAGACGCCCAAAATTTTTTCGTTCCGCTATGCATTAACAATCGGAAGGCGTAAATGCCTTCCGATTATAAATTCATTGAATTTTAGTAATAAGGATTTTACTGATTTAGAGTGATAATGGTTATCACTCGCCACTTACCATCAAATGACTATTAACTACTATCACGTCAAGTGCTAGACAGCTATTTAATGAAAAGAAAACTGCTACATTTTTAAAGCACTTTAAAAGGAAAAGGTTTTCAATTGTTTTTTTACGTATCTAAGTTACCCAAAATGGATTTTTATATTATTTTAATGTAAGATTTTTATCGCATTGAAGTGTGCCTATCCCAAGATAAATACAGGAACGAACTGAGATGTAAAATGACGACTCATAAGTGCTTGTAAAGGCCTATTTGAATAAATATATTTTGATTTGATTTGATTTGAACAAAAAAAAAATTGCAGTCACCAGGTAAGCTCGTCTTAGCTAACATAATTATTTATGTCCATTTAAATCAATTTTCATTATCAGGTTTTGTGAGCAGAAATTCTGTTAACAATGTACCATATAAACAAGCAAAATTAAATTTGAGGCATAATCGTTACCGGATTTCACTTTAAAAAAAAGCAATGATTCTTGCTTCGGTTGCCATCTGTCAATACATGGCGCTATCCTGACTGACAACTTCCCGCGCGAGGGCTGAACCTTTGTTTACCATTTAAGCCTGTCCAGGCGTGAAAAAGTGTTCTGCATCGAACCGGGGGGCCGTTCCGAGTAGAAAGTGAAACTGCTCCGTCGAAAGGTTGCTATAAAATTGTTGTGTCGGCTATGGCGGGTTCAGTCGAGGCGTGCCACGCGCACGTGCAACGTTACGCAGTTTCCCGCCATTCGGACGCCATGGTCAGTTCACTTTATATCCTTCGCTTTGTTATTCAACCGAGTAGAATTGCTATATGAAAAGTATTTAAAATTTAAATATCACATTTTTAATACAATGGCAACATTTTTAAATGCACTCGCATTTGAAGTCACATATTTTTACTTATAATAATTTTAATAACAAATTTTATTGCTATCTATTAATATATAGTTTACAATTTATGATAACTTACACATTTTCTTTATATCTGGGACAATTTATATAGCAATTAGTTATTTAAAAATTAACAGAACGTAAAACTCTTTAACCAAGGTCGTATTTAATGTTATAATTAATTACATGCTTTCATAATTAACCCAATGGTCTAGTTTCATTTCTTCGGTAAATAAATTCTCATAGCTTTTGCACATCATTAGAAATCACAGACAATGAACTTCGTTCTCAAGATAAATTCGATATTAAGCAATGATAAATAAACAATGCGGTTTTTTTAATGTATATATGTTGATGTAAACTGTGTTGGACATAGTATATAACTTGTAGCTCGGAATCGATTTTTATTTTTCAATTAATAGGTTATATAGCTTACTTTTTAATAGTCATGGGCAATCCATTTTACACCTTTTTGGGCGACGAAGGTACAGTCAACTTCCTTATCTTGCGCTCCCGTTTATTTTGCCTTTTTTATATAAAAACTGAGTAACCGTACACTGTACACACACTGTACGTACACTTCAAAGTGACACGATTTTGAGTCAGGCTTATATCACGTAAAAGCGGACACGGTAATGACCCACGTAACTTCGCGGTTAGATAATTCAACGTGGTAAATTGTTGTGAGTGGTTGTAACAATTAATCTTTGGAAACTGTGGCCTTGTAACAATAAGAGATTGTATTGCAATGTGTCATGAGTATCAGTTTCACTGCCGTAACTTACTAAATATAAATGTTATTATATAAATACTTTTCATATAATTTCAACTATTTATAGTACATTTCTAAATTCTCAAAAATGTGTTGTACAGATAGATTTGTAGTTATATTTATAATAAATTTTTTCTGCCGCGTTGTTATGTTTATTAACGAAAGTACAGACTTTTATTTTTAAATATTGGATTAAAACATAAAACGTAGCAAACATAACTATAGGCAAATAAACAATAAACGTATAAAAATGAACTAAATGAGAAAAAGTAAATTGGGAAACATCAAAATGATAAGAGTTTATCGTAATTTTTACTAAACCAAAAATTACAATAACAAAAACATTTTCGCTGTCCATTTTCCTCATAATATTGATGCTATGTCATCTATCTGTTTACTACACCGACACTGTAGGGCAAAGAAGTAAATTTCACATTACAATTGAAAAATTCGTACTGTTGTGACTTTTGTTACCGTAGTGCGTTAACAGACAATTCTGTTCGTGTCAAGGCCGATTTGAGCGAGTCCGTATCGACTGGATCTGGCAACACTGCACAGCGGAAATTGTCGGGCGGTCGCAGTTTTACTTGTCATACCGATGGCCAAAGTAAATGGCATTGAGACCTTTCACCCATATCCAGATGAAGGCAAACGGGAGCGGGTCGAATTACGCCCACCGCTTCCTAATAAATATGAAAATGTCAATCTAATCCCTTAGTTTACGATTGAACCAAATATAGAATACTTTTCGTGAAGGCCTTATAATATCAACGGAGGTTGTCCAACAGATTTCGACGTGTTAACAATTTTACAGAGCTTTTTTCTTATTTTTGACTATAGTTTTTTAAAAATATATTAAAGTATATAAGTTTTGAATATAATACAAAAGAATTGTTTAGTTTTGAATAGAACGGAATTCGACGCGTGTCTTCGTGTGAACAAATTGACGGAGTTTTTCGTCTCGCTGTACATATATAAATTTATTTTTCGCGCTCGCGGACGTCATTTTGCTTCAGCTCACGATTTCCACAGTAATCGATTTTTAATCAACATCGTAAATTACATCGGAACTGTCGATTTCATTTCAGTAAACATTTTTTTATATTAAAGTAAAGTCATCCATTAATTATTGTTTGGTAGAATTACGTTAAACGATAAACTAAGTGTGTGAAATTAGAAATTACTAAAGACCTCGCGTCAGTAACCGTTTCAATTAACTCGAGTTTCCGTATCAGTGATGACAATACGACGATTAACGACCGCAAAACCAAACCCGCCTTTGCCGCCAATTGTGACTGCAGCCACCGCCGCTTATTACCTTCCACTTTCTAAACGTAATACGCAAGTGACTTCCGATCCGATTTCAAAAGAGACAATTGACGTTTCGGACGCGAAATTGAGCAAGAGATAGCGATTATGCAAGAGCAATTTCACTGCGGCGCGAACGCATTTGAAAGTGAATGTGTTTTTTCGCCTACAGTCGACGTGATTCGGATACAGATAGGAGATTAATCTATTTCTATTGACATGTCGACGTGATTAGGGCACGAATGGAAGGTAAAAAAAATTCTATTGATATTCTTAGTGTTCCGCTTTAAACGCACTTCACAACTATTTGAACTCATTCATTTATTTTTTATTTATTTATTTAATAGGTACATCGACAGTGCTCACAATCAAAATTATGTACTCCGATTGTTTACTTTTTTAGAAATCCGATGTGAGAACCAATTATAGACATACAAAAGAATGTTATAAACTTTACAACGGCTTAAATTAATCATCTCATGCGTGATAAAAAAGTTATAATTACCATTTTAAAAAATCTGAATTTAAATTAAAAAAATATATATATTTACGTATTTTTATTTAAAGATAAAACAAAACACCAATAAGAAAAAAAAAACTTTGATCGAGTGCTTATGCAAACGATTTTTTAAATCGGCACAGACAATCAGTAAAAACATGGATCAGTGGCAATCGTTTATTTCGTCTTATTCGATACAAATTCTGACAATATCCCTTCATTCGCGGGTGTTGTTTATTTCTTTTTTCGATTACATTGGCTATATAACTTGCCTGCAACCCGGCCCTGTAAGCCGGTTTATTTCAACTGACTTACGAGAAATTTTGACGTAACTACGTGGCAGTTAACAAGTATCGATAGCAATTGGGAAAGTTTAAAATAACTGTTTAGATTTGTATTTTTAACCGGACGGTGAAAATTTATAGCTTTATAAGAAATTATTAGTCTCAGTGTTATGTGATAGTAATTTTTTCTATAGATGTAATACGATATATTATGTCATATTATTGGTATGAATACAGTCCATTGCGATAGCTTTACTGTTTCCAACAAGAGGTTTATGACATTTCACAAACAAACTTACGCTGTTATTGAAACATATAAATGTTGCCATGAAATGTAATATAAAGTTGCTTTTGGTACATTAGTGTCAGATAATCACTTCTAAGATAAATGATAGTGTATTTAAACCATAGGGTAACAAATTCGTATGTTAATTATTAATTAATTATTGGACCGGACATTCGATCCAATTTCGCATTGCAAAAGGAACGTTACTTAAAATCCGGTGTCGCCACCAATGAAATTGCTTATTTCTTATTGCATCGCAAATGAACGGGTGTGTATCGCAAATAAAAAAAAAACTTTATGGAAAGTGAAAGGCCGAACCATTTACTGTATTCTGAGTAGTATAAAAGAAATTTTTTTATTGGTTACTTATGATTCACAAAAACCATGTTTAAATCTCTATTTCGTGACAGTATAGAAATACGTTCGCATTGTCATGTAACATTTTTGGCGCGAAGAATATGTCAAGTGTTTCATAGACTACTATATGTGAGATTCGTATAGTCTATAACAATCATATTATTTTTTTCATTATTATTTTTAATATATGGCTGATTTCTCCAAATAAATAAAATAAAAAAATAAAGTTATTATAAGTGTTAGATGTGATATGTTTACTTTAATTTTATTATTGATTGTTTAAGCGCATTCATCGAAACCATAGTCACATGTTTGCTAGGGAATTGATATATATTTTTTTAATACAGAGTCCTTCAAAATTTAATGGATCTTCTTTAAATGCAGAGATATTTTAATAGTGTAAGTTATGTAAGCGAAACGAATGTTTGAAAGCAAGGGCTTACGAAGGTTTGACATTTAACCGTTCAATCCCACGTCTTATTTGACTTTTATCTTTAATAGCCGCCCACTAAGTGATATAAGTGGGCAGCTTCGAATTGCTTCATGTCAAGATATGCTAAAAGCAATAATTAACGTTATAAGCCCACGCAAAATTAACAATCTTGACGTTTCTTATTTGGCATAGAGGTTTTTAGAATTCAATTTCTGCGAAAACAGACTACAGCATAACTTTTAAGTACATTCGAGGAAGCACATTTCTTAATTTACTCGTATTCTCATAAGGTTTTTAAAAAAATGCCAGCTGACTAAATAAATAATCACCATAACATCCCACTCGTTTTTAAGCAGGTTGTTTGTGTGTTTTCGGTGTGCGTGTATAATTATTTATATAAAAATATTGTAGATCTTATATATTGTTAACACGATAATATAATAATAATAATATCATATAATATTAATAACAATAATATCTTGGGACATTTCTCCCACGGCAGTATAATTCTAAACTAGACAGAGCCTGTGCTATGGTAACCAGCCAACTGATACTTATAAATTGTTAAACGTATACGGATATAGATAGTTAACACTCAGATACAGAACAAATACGTCGAACCTACAACACTCAGCTTTGCAGTCAATAGCACTATCCACTACACCAGCGGGCCAGTCGACAATACTCTGGTCCATCGCGATACTTGACTTATTTAGTGCGGGGCCTGGTGGTAATAATTAAATACGTTCAGTACACTATTATATGGCAACATTGAATAATTAAAAAAACTAGTATTATAAATAAATATAATAAGTTCCAGCGTAGGTATACCAAAAATAGTGAGCCTTAAG
Organism: Eurytides marcellus marcellus; assembly: GCA_018247955.1. Classification (NCBI taxonomy): domain Eukaryota; kingdom Metazoa; phylum Arthropoda; class Insecta; order Lepidoptera; family Papilionidae; genus Eurytides; species Eurytides marcellus. Next base: position 5,446 of record DWHQ01000915.1, on the reverse strand, counting down.
CGTGGGTGGAGTTGTTATAACGTGATAACACTCTCATTTATCGGTACAGTGTAATGTGTTTGCGAAGGCATTTAATTGCGATTGCGTTAGTGGCTATGGACTGTAACGTGCAGCCATTAGCCACTGGCCAACGCTTGCTACATCCTGGCATAGTTCACGTGCTGAATCGAGATTAGTTCGTCAGTATTAGTGCCATATACCATGTAAAGAAGATGTCATATTAGTAGCAAAATACACCGCTCAATTGTTATGCTTTTTGCGGAAAATACACTGACTCTATGATACAAATCGTTATTTAAACAAGCGTTACTGCAAACTAGGCATTAGCACATTAGGATTTTAAACACCATCCTGTTAATGGAGATAAAATAACGCGCTAGGTATTTTATAACAAATAATAGAGACTGTTATAATCAGCAACTTATTTGTCTTATCATAAAGGACATTGTTCCTGATTATTGTTTAAAAAAATACAAACAATTCAGCCACGTAGACATTTTTTAAAAGCAAATAACTTTTTCTACTGGTACCTAAAAAAAAAGAAGACTGTTAAGACTGTTAACTGTTAAAATTTTAATTTTGGAAGACTACTTTGCAAAAAACACTCGACACCAGCGACATATTTTTTTTCAAATGGTTTAATTTTCCTTTTTTTTCTGCAGCTGCTGATAATACTGGCCACGATTGCAGCGGTGGGGGCTATGCCCTCCTACATAGCGGTGCCGGCAGACCAGATAGCTTTCGTCGATCTGACGGCCCTCAGGGCTCGACGAGTGCCCCGCCAGACCTTGGAACCGCCGCCGCTTCCCCAGGGATTATACGAGCAGGACTATCAACCGATCCTCGTGCAGCGTTATCAGCAGCAACGTGAGTATTTAATTCCACAGCATTATTAACCTTCGACGCAAAAAGAGGGGTGTTATAAGTTTAACGTGTCTTCCAGTGGCATAGTAGCTCCTAAACGAATGGACCAATTCTGATGCGATTTCCTTTGTTTGAAAGCTGACGTGATCGAGATGGTTCTTAGATATCATTTATGAAGATCTGTTCATGCTAATGATCATCAGCTCATTTTGGCAAAGTTTCTTAGGAAATGTTCCAGTTCTTTTTTTTTATTAAAAAAACGCTGTCCCATTAGTAAGAAAGAAATATCTCGTGTTATTAGAACGTTTTACGTACATCACACGGACAAATGCCAAGAACCAGAGCAATACATATATTCGTCCCGGGTGGGAATCAAACTCACGACCTGCGAAGCCGAATTCAATAATTTAACATCTACGCCAAACCGGTCACAAACGCGCAATACATCCATCAGCCGCGTACATTCGGAGCGATGAAAGCGAGATGGATCCGTGACCCGGTGCAATGAAGGCAAGCTTTCACCCCGACAAAGGATCGGACACTTTCTACGTCGTTCTTCAAATTCAATGGCCATTGTCGAGATATGCACTTGCACCGACTCTCGTCTATTGTTCGATATGATCTAAACGATACAGTCACCCGACGTTACGTTATCTCTCGGGTCATAAATGTACGTAACTACGCAATTATCTTACACGTGTGTTTACGAAACATTCACAAAAAAAAAACATGTTTAAATCCCTGTTTTGTGACAGTGTATGTTTCTTAGACATGTTTCGTGTTTCATGCGATGTGTTTCGAAGCTCTCTCGTGTTAACTGTTTTTGGTACGAACCTACAGTAATATGTTACCGTCTTCCTTTAACCGCTTACTTAACCTATCGGTGACTTATACTTTGAACGCGTGTTATATAAGTAACGATGTATTTTCACTTACCGTTAAACACAGATCTGATTAGCGAATCTTGTTAAGTGCTAAAAAGAATGTTGTAATACACTTTTTTCATTGAAGCTAAACTTCACCGACAAGGTTGTTCATTAAAATATTTTTATATGCTGTCAAAAATATATGACAATAATAAATATGCAACTGCCTCCATGGCTTTATGATTTGCACTACCTCTGCGTTTAATCTCTTACTGATCGTGTTGGGTATATGTCCTATCGAGCTTTGAAATTAAAGGAAGTGTAAGTGCACCTATGTCTGCGCAAACGCCTATCTACTATAATGTTTCCCGCGCAGTTCCTTGGCCTAGCTTCGATAACTTGTAGATTAATGCGATCGGGAGGATATTATTAATTATTATGACATAGAGTCACAATCGCTGAATGAAATTTCAGAAAACGCGGTACAAACCTTTCACAGATAATTTTTGTGTCAAAATGAAATGACGTTATTATAAATTTAGTTTGGTTTTGCAATGAAGTTTGTGTTAAAAGCAATGAAAAAAAATATATTCAGCTAAATATAATAAAGTCAGCTGCCGACTAAATTTATATAGTATCCAATAAATGAACGTACCGACACCGTGCGAAGTGTTTCTTAATAGTGACCTAGAATTCGTCATGTCGCAACTTAATGTCTGCCGCGATACCTTGCCGGTTACGCCAAACTATTCACGACTCCGATAAATCTATTTAAACGCGTTACCTTAATCACGTTGGTTAATGTACGTTACGTTACTATTGGACTAGCCGTTCCGGATTGAATTCACCTACCATTGTTCTTTTTTTAAAATGATCTTGCGTCGATTGTGGATCTATCCGAACTCTCTTAACCGCTTGCAACAGATCTAAGAACTCGGAATGCGTCTGTATTGCCCTACAATATAGAGGAGCTTTAATGACAAATAAATATAACCTGAATAATATGTAAATTGTAAGAGTCTCCGTACGGAGTACTGTTTTTAAAACGAAATTCTTACAAGTAGTGGATACTACTTGTAAGAATTTCGTTTTAAATTACTTAATAAACTGGCATGGATATGCCAGTTTATTAAGTACATTTATTGCATTAAAAAGATTTTGAGCCCTGGGCGCGAGTTGAGATCGCTACGCCACTGGTACAGAACCATACAGGTCCTGTATGGCATTGTTGTTATGATCAGAAATGTCTCTTACATCAGGCTTGCTCGTCCCGTCCTCAAAAAGTAACATAAATAATTGTGACCGTCTTTACAGCGATAGCACTGGCACCACCAGCCCCTGAAGCACCAGCGAGGCTGATCCAAATACAACCGCAAGCGAGGGAAGCGAAGTCGGCCCAAATCGTCGAAACGCCACAATACGAGAGGCCGCCAGACTTCGGGGAGTATGTGGATTTCGGAGCTCACACCGGAGACAACGGCGCGTTCGGCTGGTACGCCGACTACCCCATAAACAATCAAGAGGATGCGTCATACAGGAAGTAGGGGGTCGACACGGATAGGTTAAGCCCCGTTGCTCTAGGTGTTAGTAATTTACATCACCCAAATCATAGACTCGCCTGCAACTTAGCCGTTAGTGTATTAACGACGGCACTGTTGACCATGTTACCAAAGACAGTATTGTTTTTCACGTGATATTAGATAAAGTAGCGTTAGCGAATTGCCGCACATTTGTTTTAGACGGTGAATTGCGCTGTTCATTTTTTTCGCACTTTCGTTTAGCGTTAGAGACAGGGTCGGCGCGAAATGGTAAGTTCTTTTAGGTCATCTCCAAGGTCATTTGTTAAACCTGATATCTATTAGAATGGTTATAGAAGCCGACCCTTTAAAGTTCCTTTTATTATATTTCTTTTACATTCATTAGTTTAGAAAGTACACTGTGATACGCACCATGGCAGTTTCAGCATAAATAGGCATACAATTTTACTCTTCTCTCTATTCATATCTTTCTTTCTGTTTCTATCCTATTCCTTTAAAAACTTCCATTTCTAGTTATTCTTATTTTTTGTCGTTCTCCTTACTCTATTCTAATTATTTCGCCTTTATACTGAATTCTTCAATCTTTTTAATATGTAAACACTTAACCTAAATTTTACCATCATTCAATTTCTTTGTTCTTCTACTTTGTAACATCTTTCATTTTCATTGTTCTATTCTTCATTCATACCTCTACATCTACGTCTCTCTCATCTTTTAGTTACTTAATCATTGTTTCTACAACCTGATCTTTCTTACACGAATAATATAGCATTTTTTTCTCTTCTAAATATTTCACTTTTATACAGATTAATTGTTTCTTATTTCATTTTCTAATATTGATCTGTTACCTTTCATTAATTGTCTATAACTGTCTTAAATAAATATCCAGTTAAAATATAATTTGTCGTCAATCCAGATAATAATACAAAATAATCAATTTCTGATAAAGCTTGTAGGCGCCACCTGCCTACGCTGGCACGATTTGATAATAGGAATGGCGCCCGTTATCTTTTATATCTTTTTTATAGCAAGAATACAAAAATGTGTGCGAAATGTAAGATAAAATGATGCTACAGTGTAAATAAAATTTACTGTGTATGAATTCGGTAGACATTTGGATATTGCGAAATTGATTTTATGTCAACGTTCGAATTTAAGATGTCATGAACTTTATGTTTTAAAAGAATCTTGCGGTATTCCGCAATTTTTGTTTCATGAAAATTATGAACAAACAAATAAAAAAAAGAAAACAAATTTTAGGATATTATAACAAAACTCATTTTATGACATTAAATAAAAAGAAGTAAAAAAAAAATTGTTTTTGAATAATATGTTTGAAGGTTTTTACTCGTATTACCCTTTTGCTATATTTGTTTAAAAGGTACTGTAACATTTGTAAAGAATGCAATATTTTTTTTAATTCGGGATTTAAGTAAAAAATAACAAATTTTATAACATGTAAGCTACGTTCAACGCCAGTTTAAATAGTTACAGAAATCGATAAAAAATAGGAAGTGAATGTGTTTTTGGAAATAAAAATGTAGCTGCCAACCCTAGTCTTTACGGTTGGTGCATTTTTTTAAATTGTTGATTCCCACACATGTTTACATGTATACCATCTGACTACGTAGCGGTATAACCAGATAAACAACATAATAAGAGACTGTTTCTTGATTTTACGGTATCTCAGTTTACAATAGGCATTATTATCTTAAATGGTAACAAAAAATCTACCTAGGTCTTTTTTTGTACATTTCTAATGATTTGTGATTATGTATACAAATATAAATACCTAAACTTTTTATCTACTTTTTTACGGTGGTAGAGCCACGCAGCTGTTTCCGCTGCTGATTGGGTCGAACTCGAACTCTCTTCTTCTCCCTCCCTCTCTCTCTTTTTTGTTCCCTCCTTTTTTCAAAAATACCTCCCCTTAAAGGCTGACAATGCATTTGCGAATTCTATAATGTTGCAAATGTCCATGGGCGGCGGTGATCGCTTACCATCAGGTGAGCCGTTTGTCGTTTGTCAGCCTACTCCATAAAAAAAACTGTAGTATCCATCTTGTGTACTAAAGCTAGATACACTGAAGATATTATTTTTTTTATTTATTGAAAAAAGCGACAAAGCGAGCATATCGTACGCACGATAGTAAGCACCTAATTGTGCATAGCACAATGT
>DWHQ01000914.1:0-12048 GCA_018247955.1 Eurytides marcellus marcellus | reverse complement strand
TCCACCTACTAATATATAGATCCTTTTCAATTTTGCCGATGCAGCGTTACACTTTCAAATAGATCGCATCGTAACATAAGCAGAGACGGACGGGTGGGTCGTTCGGGCTTGGATATGTTCCCACGCGTACAAGCATGCGGCTGTTCCGATCGCCGCTCGCACTAATTAAGGATGCGATTCGTATGGACAAACGCTGGCCGCGGGTTTTTTAGTCCGCCCCTAAAATTATTCTCCGTTCATGTCAGTACACCTAGATTAAAAATATGCCTCAAGCATACTTCATCAATATGTAACATATCAGGACATATGGAAACATATCGACTGATATTTGAATCGACATGTGTCGACTTTTTCTTCATGACTGCTTCGAAATGTAAACAATTTCACCTAACTTGACCACCAACAGACCATAAAAGGGTAATGTATGGTCAGGTTACGAAGTAATAATAAACATTATCACACATAAGACAAATCAAGAATACCGTTACGATACGATTTGAAAGCATTAATGCAACTGACGCGGTAATGAATGTAATAAATATCTTAGATAAATACAAATCAGGAAACGCATTCCCTCTTTACACTTCCCTGCTCAGTCTCTTAAATTTTCATACAGTTAAAATGATATCCCTGATAAAAAAAACGTGTGCGTCGCGGGACGCCCAACAGAAGTGATAACGTCAAACTGTCAACTGAAGCCAGACAGACTGGCGCCGTTACGCTTTTCGTTACGAAGCGGTTTAACCTCACATAAAAAGTTATCACTTTAAAGATTTTCAAAGAAGATAAACCCAGAAATGGGTTTAATAAATTTCCGATCGAACATCATTTTATAGTTACCTGGTGATACTACTTGTAATTTACTTTATATGCTGTTAAATATTAGGATTTATATTAAGCGTAACAAATACCTGCACTATTTCGAAACAAGTCCACAGTTGGATTGAATATGCTAAACAGAAACAGTACATTTTTTCATCATAATACACACACCTCCTCTAAAATGTGAATTTAAGAGACTCTTACAACAATAAAGCCGACTTAACTGAACAGGGTTAAAAGCCACCGCACAAAGCCTCTGGAGTTGTATGAAGGTTCCTCCCGTTTAGCGAAGGCGACAGCCACACACAAGACAGGCGCATAGCAGATATCTCGCGTTTCAACTGACAAAATAATAATCGGTCTTTTCGAGAGTTTTAATACCATAGTTGTTGCGAATACTTATCGGCGATCAGGCATGCTCCAGCAGCACGTTTCGTCACATAATCATATAAAAAAGAGGTTAGGCTATGCTGTTATTTTAATATAATAATTTTCTATTAAAAAAGATTAGAATTCCTATGCACCCGAATGCAACAGTCCACGAAGCGTCCTCGCATAATGTGTGGTCGGACTGATGCACATGACGTACATATTATCTCCACCGCAATGCGTTAAGTAAATGCTCGGAATCGAATTCGAATAATTAACAGTCCAAGGCTAAGGTTAGCAGCTGCCGATGTCGCTATAAATACCGTATATACATTACAGAAATGAACATCATGTTTAAAAGACACGTTGTACTCAGCTCAATGACACCTGTTAAAGTGAAGACCAAAACACCGTTAGTTATGTTCGCTTAATATGAAATAAAAATACAACGTGTCAATCTATTTTTAGGGATTTATCGCGCACAATCAAGTGTTCATTGTATTTTCTAGTTCAAGTGTACAAATATTGACTTCGTAATTGTTGAACACTCGACCTATGGCAAACAAAAAATAACCCTGGAACAAAAATCTTTGATTTTTTCTTTTTACACAGTACTTACACTTACTACATTCCTATTAATTTCAATCACAAACAATTCTTATAAAATATATATATACCGACTAAATACCTCAATTAACTTTTTTTTTTTTACTTGAATATAAGAAGTTCTCTGGTGTAGCTTCGCAGTGGATGAGCCGATAACAATAAAATACCTTGAAATAAACTAGTTACAATTAATGAATGAGTTAAAATTTTACTACATGGTAGCTCTTAAAAACTCCGCTTCCGGTACCACGGCATTGCTTTCTTACCGCTAACCGTATTCCAGTTCGAATGGCAATGTTGCCCGCGTAATTACAAGGCATAGAGATATTACATCTTACATCTACAAGCAAGTTCTGTGTGGCAATGTGTTGTTATGGACAGGCGTCTCGCTTCCCATCGACGCACGACTTACTCGTCTCATCACTGTATATCCTTAAAAAATATTGGCGTAGCATAAATACAAAAAAAATTAAAACGAATTTAGAAACTTCTCATTTTGAAGAAAGTTAAATTACGTATTGTACTTACATACACAGGCTCCCTTACGGCGGATAATTCGCGTGTATATATACAGGCGACTTCAATGTGAAATAAGAGCTCGCCGCGGATATAAACAGTGGTCAATTACAAGGGGCGGCGAGCGTCGGTGGCGCTCGGGAACAATCGAAGCGGCGCGATGCGAGAGATACGCGCCCCGGTAATAACTCTAATGGCGAGATAAGATACGCGCAAGGTATACACGGTGTACGAGTCGCGGTCCATACTATAGCATTCGGTCTATGGTAATCCGCTGTTCAAACCGCATTACAATCGCTAATGTTGCCAGCTTAGAGTTAATGACACTCGATTTATTTATTACTTTTGTTGGATAGTACTAATTAAAGGTTTATAAATTGAAGGCAAAAGGGCGATCAAACTTTATTAAAAAAATACCACTACAGTTTACTTAAGTACTATGCGCGTCATTATTTCATTAATAATGCGAGACGAACACTAAAGGGACCAATTTAGTAATACAAGGAAAAATTTCCATATAATTTTTGCAAAGTATACCTGACTTTTTGATGACACTGGAAAAGAGCTCGAAAAAACACATTTCGACACCAAAGTCCTATCTAAGTTACATCAATAAAGGTTTTGGCGCACATCATCTCCCATCAACCTTCATTCTGAGTAGTAAAGCGTAAATAGTTTTGGTCCACGCATGTACTACGCTATGCTTTATGTGCCGCATCGAATTTTGCGACGCAAGGTGACTAAGCGAGCGTATAAAACTCGGGTTACAGCGGCTCGTACGGACGTTGGGTCGATAGTTTTGACAGGCGATGGCATCTCTTACGGCTTCCTGCCGCGGCGCGGTATCACCAGCGACCAGTGGGACCAGTTTACGCCGACAACCATGTAAACGATTCATTCCAGGGCCTCGTTTTGCATTGGCCCCATCGGACGCCAGGGCTGTTTCGTATTTGTATATAACAAGTAAAATAAAAAAAAAAGTCAATTCATACTTAGGTCAACAAAGAAAACCTTCAATTTAGTTACTTTTTTTTAGAAATTTACATCTTTCTAAATATCTTATATATGAGTTTTTTTTTCTCCAAAATTAATTAGTTAATTTTAATTAGTGAATTAATATTTGAAAAAACTACGAGTTACACTCCCCTAAACCAAAGAGCAATCAAAAAAATAACACAAAACAAAACACTTGATGTCTCCTTTTGACAGTATTTTTTATTAACTTAATCATTTATTATAACTATAGTGTTTGTTGTATATTTACTGATTTATTTTCGTATGCCTCTCGAAATTCAACATTCATATAAAGAAATTCGTACAGATAAAATAAAAAAAAAACGTGTGCGTCGCGGGACGACCGACAGTGATGACTTACAACTTATCAAAGTTAAACTATTTAATATCAAATTTTTTAATAATTTTATTTTCTACAATAAATTTCAAAAAACGGCGATAGTTTTAGGTCATATGCTTATTGTTAACCTATCAACTGAAGCCAGACAGACTGGTGCTGTTACGCGTTACATTACGAAGCGGTTTACTCTTCCATAAAAAGTTATCACTTCCAAAATATTTGTTTACAAAAAAATTTAAACCTATGCCCTGCTTGATTTTAAAAAAGTTTCCTGGTCTATCTTGGAAGTACAAGGTCAATCAAAGATAAAATTTCTCTGTGGTCAGTTGCGATACACCCTTTACAATAAAAACATGGTCGTTTGACCATTGGCAAAGATTTCGCGTTACTAAAAAACGATTTTCAAGTCGGTTAATTAATGAATCAAAGATGGCAATCGTTGAGTAACGCCAAACGACCGTTTCGCCGACAGCAGTCGTTACTCGGACGTCAGTCAAAACCTGATCGGCGGGAACTCGGTCCGATTTACGGCGCCGGTAGGATATTCGAAAAATGGAATTACATAACGACCTTAAGAAAAAAAACCCACAAGTCACGTTCCTTGCGCGGTCAATTATGTTTGTCCGTCAACCCTATCATAGTGCGCAGTTGTCGTCTCCCCCCTCCCCCTATCGTTTATTAAGCCGACGCAAAAGCCAAGTCGCCCGTTGGACCGGCTTATCCCGATTCCCGCTGCGTCCCTTGCGACGCGCCTTTAATACGCAATAATCCTGTTCCCGCTCGCGTCCACTCCGCAAACGGCAGCGTGATGAATTTTCGAATCCGATATAAACCGTCAAAGCGGTGTTGCCAATTAAAAGTTCGCTTTGCCATCGACAGACAGGCGAGCGTCATTACGTATTTAACGCTACGAAAAGTAAATAACGTTTTTACGTTATAATAAGGTGTTGTGACTCGATTTATTCAGTTTTCAATACGATAAGTTAATAAGAAAAATAATAAAATTAAAGGTAATTCAACTAATCTAAGAAGTATTTTAAAGATAATTTTTGTGGTCGATTACTTTCCAATACCATTTATAAAGGCAGCAAGCAACATTTTGAACGATAGTTTTCATCAATACTGTATGATCACTGCTAAGTCAAAAAGCTAAACCGCCGTAACAATCTTAAACGCTATTTAAAAAAAAAGGTGATTCTTCATTCATAATAAGTCTTTTTAAAGATCTATGAAATGTACAAATAAAAAAAATCTTTATGAACAAACATCATCGCGATACAATGCCGCGCTCACCGAACCATACTAGTTACTATACAGGAGAACCGGGTTAGTATTACCGTGCGACGAAAGGGAGCCCCTCATAAAAACGCAGCAAACCAATAAACCCGGCGAGCGGGTGAGCTAAATTCAGAAGAACGCCCTTATAAATATTTAATTGGCGCATAAGCAGAGCGATTGAACGTGTTTATTATGAATACAGCCCGTATGAGGGTCGGCAGAGTGATTTTATAAAAGGAACGATTGAATGCGAGCGCGCGGATCGCAATGATGCATAAAATCGATGTGAGAGAGCGGGCCCTCGTTCGAGCTAGCCGCATTCCCTCACAGCTCTTACCTGTCCCGCTTTATATCATACATTAGCGTATTATTGCATGCCGCTAAACTAATATAAGAGAAATATGCATTCATATCAACGCTTGACGTTTAGTTGTTTGTTCGCTTAAAATGTTTCATATATAATTTAGGGAGATATTTAAATTCAATACCGTCAATGAATGACAATATTATACGTAAAAAAAACAAATAAGTTGTCTTATAACAATAATGTAACCTTACGTAGTTACGAATGACTTATCTGAACACTGATATAATATTTCAGTGATACTACGAGATTTTGCTATTATATGCGTGAATTATTCATTCTCTTTATTGGTTAACCGCGGTGCTTCATTGAAAGTACGAGAATTTAATAGTCCAACCGATAGTTATTTCAATCGTACGCCGAGCTGAAATCTGATAAAGCGTCGATAGCGTAGCTTCCCGCGAGCTCACATAATTTGCGTACGACGCTCGCCTATTAGAAGTTTGTTTCTAGTCTACTCTGCGGGTGTGTGCTATCTCGCGACCGGTTTAGGCATCGGGCGCTGGCTGTAACGAGCCGGGCCTGTGGCCGACCCGCTCGGGCGTCGATTGGGAATCCGAGGCCCCGAGTGAGCGCGCGTACGCTTTTTGCGGATGTCGCCAAAAGACGCCTCGAGTCGCCCTCCGACCGGTTTGTTTGCCGGGCTCGCGTTAATAACCATCCCGCGAATTCGCGAACCATCAAACGCCGCTTGGCGCAAAGCGACCACCGCCTCATTTTGCACTTCTGATCGCTGCTCGCGGCGGAAATGCGCAGTGAGTGTTGTCGCTTTAATAATAATGTCCCCCCAACCGATTATGACCACAGCGATCAATCTACAAATGATCAGCGAACTGCGCGGAATACATCATAGTGCACAAACCACTGCTAGATGGCGTCTTCGAGTAGCCGGGACCGACTTTTGACATGCCCATCCGACGCATGGATTAACTTTTGAGGTAATCGGGTGAATAGCTCGTAATGCCCTATCCCAACTAAGAAACAAAAGCACAAAGTTATTGCCCTCCGCGGGATTCGAACCCACGACCTATGATTTGTAAGGTGCGAACCTATATCACTAGGACACGGAGGTAGTTATGCTCTGCCGCGTTTATGCACTGTATTTACTGAGAAGCAGTTCGTAGCCAACGCATCCAACATGTGCTTTAACTTAAAAGAGGAATTGTTTCCGATTTCAGCCGTATAGACTGCGTTAAACTTCATCAGATATCGAACTTGTGAAAAAGATCTACTATATATCGCCCTAATTACAGCCCCACCGTACAATCAATACGATCCAGCCGTAGCGCAATAAATGGAATAGTCAGGCGTTCAAAAAAAGGAACGTCTAACGATATCGAACTTAATGGTGACATCAATTATTATCTAACGCTAGTAATGATGTTGTTAACATCGGCTTTTAAATCTGATACCAGATAGTTTTTTTAAAGAAAGAAGATGGAAAACCAGCAGGCGGTTTGTCTGATTTTAGGTAATTACCACTTCCTTGCTACTATAAACGTTCATGCAAGAATAAAAGCTGCAAGTAGCTTCGCCACTTAAAATTGTCGTACACTAGTACGTCACCCGTGTCTTCACTCGAGTGTATTTCAATCTTGTATCTTTTCTTTCTTTTTTATCGCAATAAGTATCCATTTATGTGGTAATCCATCGTAAAATTTAGATCTATTGTCATGAGTTTCGAAGTAGGATAAACTGACAAATGCACCTCTGAATATATATATATAGCATCAGTTAAGACTATAAATATTTTTTTCATAGTTTGTTTTCTTTTACAAACATTATCTCTATGATAACAAGATATCCATTGTCCACACCACAACCACCATACCACGACCCATGACGCTGAATACAACAATTAACAGTCTAACTCAAGCAAACCATATAATGATATAAAAATGTAGCGCTAATTATATTAATAAAATCCGTTTAAGTTGTTCCGACTAATTTACGATAACCTCAACCTAACGAACCTATCGGCTTTGGCGTCGCAGGTCGTGGGTTCGATTCTAACCCGGGACAAATATTTGTATGAACTGTTTCTAATCTGAGCGTTTGTCCTTGTGAAAATTATGTATATATAATGGCCTTATAACACAAGATATTTCTATCTTACAATAGGGGCAGCTTAAAAAAATAGGAACGGAGTAGGTGGTAACTTTGGAACAAAGGCAATCTTTGCAAAAGAGTGTCTCAACCCGAGAAGCTTGTTCTACTGCAAAAATAGTCTAATTAGAGTTAGAGTCCCTTTATATTACAATCGGTCACCCTGCGGTAGTCGGTAGTCAGTAGAACACAAAAATACAAGACGTGTTGCAAATAAGCCAATGTTTTAATGGAGGTGCCGTTATCTCGTTTATGTGTTCAATCAAGATAAGCCATCGGGTGAGGGCTGCGTCGGCACAGCACATCAATCAGAGTACTATGGCAGATCTCTTCCAACTAATCTCTCCAAATAACGATCATAGTTGGAAAAAAAGCTGTTATAACGATTGAGACGGATGTCTAAGGTACAGATATCTTTTATGGCGTTGCACTAATTACATTTGTTAAAACGTATCGAGGGCCGATGAATGTTCATTTTTATTTGAGATGCATCAAGCTGATATAAAGTAATTACCACCTATCGCTCCGTTGGTTCTGAATTATGTTAATGAAAAACGAACCAACAAAAGCGTTTTCGTATTACAAAATTAGGGATAATAGCAAAAATTTTTCTGGCCGAATACATTTAAAAACGTGTATGCATAAAAAGTAATAAATGTAGAGATGCGAAGACAAGCAGATGGGCAAATGCATGTTTAATAAATAGAGTTCCCAGATACAATTACAATGGTAATAATAGTAAACGCCTCAAAGACGTTAGTTGAATTACAAATGTCGAGTGATCTGTTGACGTTAAAATCATGTGTCCTTGAAACGATCAACGACACCCCGCTTGTATTTTTTTATTACTTTATGCCAGGTATGACGGCATAAAGTAATAATTATACGGTGAACACATTCCTTTCCTCAATTTTATTTGCGATCAGCTAATGATGCAAGTAATTCAAATGCACGATATAACATTTTACCTTTTTGTCTAAAATAGAATATTTTAGAATGAATACCTGGTAATTTCACATACATGATGTGATGAAAAAGATTTTGGAAAATATAAGGATAATAAGGATAAAATAAGGACAGTATGCCCCGATAATATATATACGCTGAAATAAAAGATAGTACGTATGACACATTATATAATCACACTGTCCTGATCTATCGACGGGAAACATATATTTATTTTGATATTGTTATAGTATATGCAAACGTTAAGAGCTCGAACATAACATGGCGATCTGGAACAGGCAGTAAATGCACCGGCCACATTATAGAGGTACTCTGCTTCCTGTTTCATTAATAACGTATATTAATAGCGAGCATAAGCAACGTTATCGTTTACAAGTAGCCCGTTGCTGATTCCCGATAATGATACGCGGAGCGGACCGCTGCGTCGCGATTTATAAATAGCTCTCAAACGGATTGCTAATTCGCGTACTGTATGTATTTAAATAATTGACGTATTTTCGCATAGCAATTTATGAACGCTATAATTTTTTGATAAAATGAAACCTATTTACGGATATAAAACACTTTACTGAGTCCAACGTCACGGGACAGACCGAAATGATGATTCACATCTGAATATCGCCGTTAACCCGGGCTACCCTCAAAACTTGTATTTTAGCTATACTGTATGCTATAATGTTATAACGGCTATGGTATGCCTCGCTTATGCTTTGACATTAAAACAGTAGTTTAATTCAATATTTGTTATTCCTACTATATCTACTGAAAATATAAATGCAAAAATGTATTTTTCAGTGTATTGATTAGTCCTTTTGCTGCGTGAAGGGACTATACTGCGGAAGCCTGTCACTCTACTACCTGATTTAAGCAGAAAGGTGACGTAACTGAGGGTTTTTTTATTGCGGTAAAGTGTTAAAATACAACACGAATTAAAATCCATTTTTTGCTAACCCGAAGGCAATGTCAGTTTGTTAACACCGTTCCACATAAGCGGACCAAAATACACCTAGGATCGATTTTTTTTCTGCACTACAAAGCGCCATTGCAGTTGGATAGTTAACTTCTACTCAAGACACTGCACTAACCTAAAATTAAATTTCCGATTTAGACGGCTGCCCATATAATGTGTCCAAAAATTAAAAAAGCACGAACGTGAGAAAATAGACAATAATTTACTTTAAATTTTATATATCATTGTTAGATATCGATATAAGCAGAGTTAAAAATAACAGATAAAAAGAATGGAATGTAAAATTTTTCAGCGTTAGATAGTAAACACACTAGCCGAGTAAAAGCACTCTTCTCTGATACCTCGAACAAATACATAATTATGGTACTAACAAGCATGTATAGTGTAGGGCAAGCAATCACTACATTCTCGTACAGTACGTATCGCATTCCATACTAAAAACGCCACGCGGACGCGCTCGCTCAATCACAATTTCACGGTCAAACGGAGCCGGCCGATCCGTCAATTACGTTCGGCTTTATTGCCGACCTCTTAACGAATAGGTTCAATGTACAGAAGCCGGGTTATTTTTATTATTTACTATAACTCGGTCGTCAATACCCTACTAATATTATTTACTGTGAATGTTTGTACGTTTTGAGGTTTGTCCATAAATTACACAATAAGGGCAAAAACATAATCCGGCAAACGTTTTGCAGGTCAGTGTCGAACTATCGAATTTGTTAGATTATAGAGTATCGCCTAAGACCCCCTATAGTCCGGAATTTAAAAGAATACCTTGTAATCCGAAACATCATAAATCCAATGATAAGATTCTATATGTTATACTCTAAAGTATAAATCATACTTCATTATGTATGTCGAATTTAGTAAATTAAACAACGTCATTAACGCTATAGAAGTTACAAAAAATAATAACTTGCTGATTTCCAAATCTTGCGGACTTATCTGTGTTTCAGCAGCAACTTGCTCTCTTACTTCCTAAGTTACACTGATTTCGTTCCGTTCCTTGCTAAGATCGTTGCTAGGACTGACTACAATATATCCAACTGTTTTGTGTTTCCGCTTCTAGGCTTGAGACGATATAATGTACTAAGTACGTATACGTAATACACAATGAATAAACAGTAAACAATGAACGCACGCTAGGCCGCACCGCTATCACATGTGGTCGAAGTCAAATTAAGCAATCAGAATCAAAACACCTACCTACGCGTCGAGCAAAATAGTAGTGGCGCCTACAAGTTGTTGTCAGTTCATCATCATAATGCAAATCATGCATTATCTACATTAGCGATGATTGTCAAAAAAAATTCAATAATAATAGATATGTCGGATTACAGGGGGCGCCGGATTACCGGGGGTCATCTGTATAATTAACTACCTAACGTCGATTAACACATAGGATACTCCCGATAAAAGACATGGCTGTTATCTATTCATTTTAAAACTAGCTCATTACACAGCTAGCTTGCTGGCAACGAACGACACTCACTTCACTGACATTTTTCATTTTATCCAAATTTAATTCTAAAATTCACACGTACCTATAGGTGACGTGAACGCACCGAGTCAGCGATTGCTATTTCGTACGTATGAAATGAGAACTTAAGGTGTTAGTTAAATCTTGAGTATGTCTCATATTAGTAGTTACAAATATAAACAAAATGGCAAAATGGTATAACCCCTAACATAGATCCATTATTAAAAAAGTTTACAATAAATTTATAAATAAACAACAATTTTTTTAACTGTTAACAATCTTTGTCTAATGAATATTACTATAAATTAAAAAACAAATTATGAATATTAATAAAATCTGATCAAATGAATATGAAAGATATTAAAGAAAGTACGTTGTCTTATATTTATATTATTGCCAGTTCATATGAAAGGTTGACATTTGATTTGAAATTCAAAAAAGACCTCTTCCCATGTAACGGAAAAATCTATTACATGCGATGATACAACACGGGATAAAGGAAAAGAACAGCAATTGCTAATCAAGATTTAACCGAAGTTTATTTGATTCAACCGTGACAGTTGATCAATCTGAATATCATTTTGACTTAAGTAATCTGAAAAACCCATTGATGTACGCCACTGGGGTTCGATCGTATGATCTAAAGATCCCCTTTATCATTTTTATGGTTAAGTAATCCTTTACTAACTAACTATATCCGAATGGATGTCTATTTCGTGACTATTTTGATGATTTTTATTTCACTGTTTGTGACTTTTCCGAGAAAAAAGCAGTCCGTTTCATTCTCCATTAAAAAAAAATAACCTTTCATTGACTCGTTGCTGTGTGTAAATGACAAAGCAACAACTACAGATGTGCAGCAAATACTTTATATAAAGATTATTACTTGGTATAGCTCAAAATCTCGGCGGAATCGTGGCGATTATTTTTCAGCTTCGATGCAAGCTTTATATTATAAGCAAACCGCCTTATCTATGTGTATTATCGAGAATTGTAATTAACTTTTAAAAAAATTATATGCATTAACACTAGGTTTACGGAATTTTTACGGAGGCAAAGCCACGCTGCAGCTTTCGTTGCTGCTAAATGGACCGGCTCGAACCGGATAAGTACCACGAGAAGTACACCTCACGGAAAATCGGCGTAGTGGAAGTATTTGTGCTTGCGTATCGTCCGGTGAGTGAGGCAGCCGGAGCCCCCCCCCTCCTCTCCTC
>DWHQ01000913.1:0-12051 GCA_018247955.1 Eurytides marcellus marcellus | reverse complement strand
GTACTTATCTGGTTCGAGCCGGCCCATTCAGCAGCGGGAGCAGCTGCGTGGCTCTACCACTCTACCACCGTGATTTGGGATCAGACGGCAAGTGTGTAATATGTCTCTTGATATTTACTTTTTAGCCATGTATTACTATAGTATAGTGTGCCGACGTATAAAACGAGCGCCACTAACAGTATTCACGACTTTCTCTAACATTTCAATTCGCCAATCGCCGTTTAAACGTATTACGTAAGCGGATCAGTTAGCGAATTATTATCCTCGTGCTCTTGTACACAACAACTAGTAGTATAACGAGTTTGAGCATGGATGTAATAAGAAACACATTAGGGAAAAATAATATTTGTGTTTTCATGCCATGATCAATATCACTGATGGGATGTCCCAAGCTGAATTAACCCGCCCTTTTCCTTCCCGCTGGCACCCGGAAATGCTTTTAATTAACGGAATGAACTTTATTTGACGAAAACAAGTATTTCTTTGGCCATTAAATTAATATGAAGTTTTGATAAGCACCAAAAATCCATTGCTTTACACAGTATCCTAGTGTACTACGTAAAATTAATAGTTCTAATTAATAGGGCTCTTTTGCAGAGTCCATCTGGTATGGTTTTTGCTACTTTTCTACCGCCAAGTAGTAATGCGTGAGCACTACTATTCCAGTTTGAAGGGCAGTTTTGTTAGCATGACCGGTCATGCTTACAAAGAGAAATAAAATATTAATTTCTGAGTAACGATGATGACAAAATCTGTTCTCGTAGCAAAGGTTACAAAAATATTTTTGACAAATAAAGCAAGCTTAGTAATCAATAATTGCGAACGACATGTTTTTATTTCTTAACTATAAATCGATAATATACGGCTTTTTTAATGTTTTTATCTGTACAATTCCTAAAAATCAATGCTAGCTGACGGAACGAAGTAAAAAGATACTTCTTTGATAATTTTTGAGTAATCGAATAACAGAGTTTAGATGCGATTTACTATAAACGAATATAAGAGCAGTGCGCTTGGTTTTCGCAACGCAGTAGCTTGCGCAATCATTGTTATATAAAATTCATTGCTGCATCTTGCAACTTGTTACGGACTGTTTTGCGATAATATTAGAATAGTGTAATATTGTTTTCTACTATTATTTATACTAAAATTATATTAGAAGTCATTCAATAGGTCTAAGATAAATATATAAAAAGATGCCGCAAAGTCACCATCTTAATGTAGCCGAGTATTAGATTTATGAATATAGATGTGTATGTCATGTATGTATATGATATAAAATACATCATATTATAGCATTCATTTGTATATTGTATGCTAGTTTGTATAATGTATTAATTACTTATATGGTAACAATTTAATTTTGAGCATTATGTTCTGCACTTATATCATCAATCTATCACAACTTCCACGGATGAAAATATATGTTTATATATATAAGTATAAGAAATGCTTTTTAATATTATGTTTTTTTTTCTTTAATAGATCTTCAAGTTGTGAGTTTTTAAACAAGTTATAAGGAAAAATCGGAATCTTCTTAATGCGATATTATCTTTTCTATTGGGATATTATATATATAGATTCACCATAAGCATTACGATAAAAGTGGGCAGTATAAACAATAGCAGATTACGCAAATAATTATTCGTGGTAGAGCATCGCTTATTACATAATGAATTTGTTTCGCTCGTTATGACCAACATAGCCTGTTATAACTCCTATAAGTTATGTAATTTCAGCTGTAACTGAGTACCTAAAATAGGTAATCGACAAATAATCATTAAACTACATTAAAATTAATTACATTACGTACAGATTTAACAATTATTTAGCACAACTTTCCTTCAACTGCACCAATAATACCTAATCGGGTTATAAGGTTGGTTACATGTTTATTGTCAAATACTTGACACATGTTTGTCTTTACAGTAACCATTTATATACGAAAAGGAACTTACTTAAATATAGATTCTTATACTAACTAAGGTTATTCAATATGACCCTCGCGATTTTGAATACAGCATTCAAGCATGCAGGCCAGTCGTATAGCAGCACGAACGAGGTCCATGTCAATATGGGCGGCTTGCATTGATCAAGGATGCCTGAAGTGACTTCAAATCAGCATGAGGCTTTACGCAGGCCTTTTCCTCCAAGTGTTGCCATATTTGATAATCTAACGAATTTAAGTCTGGACTGGAGGACGACCAGTCGAATAATAGAAATTATGTAAAAAAAACAGTAGGTCTTATTTACTGTTTCGTTTGTGTGAATACAGTGATATTTTTCATGCCAATTACCCTAATAATCTTTCCTATAATACTTACAGTCTCAAAAAACGTATGCCAAAACTTCACACTGAACCGAGGCTTTGTTACTGCTTAGTAAAAAAAAAAACATTCAAAATATTATTAAGAATTGATCTGCCTGGTATCTTGCGCGCGAGAGAATTAGCGCGCTAGCAATATGGTGAATAATGTAATATCTGATAACACAGCGAGCCAACAAGCCCGCAGAGCATTGTGAATTGTGATTTGTATGATGTAGTGGAGTATGTACGCGATGCAATGGCAATGTTATTTCTCAGAGAACACTGACAACACTCTAAGCCGTGACGAAAGATTTTATGCGCACTGTATTGCCATGTTTGTTAAGACTAGGCGGACTAGGTTAGAACAGTTTGGACACGATACGACGCTATCTCGGAACTGGAAAACTAAATTAAATTATTTAGACACAGGCATTATAAACATTTAAAATGTATAATCTATACCTTTTTATTTTCTATTAAAAAATTTAGATACCACGTAATACAATTTAATTAGTTTTATATATTTATAACTTTAAACCACGGTAAAACCTTTAGGCGCCCTCGTATATTCTTATCGCTGGAGTGTAACTAAATATAAGCTGTAATATGAACGGCGCTTTTTAATGATTAGTTATTGAAAACATATTCTAGAACATTTGTATTTGCGTGTGCCTGTGCCCATGCGTCAATGTTCTTAAAAAGCTCAATTGTATAATAGATGATTTAGAACGCCATGACACTGGCAATAAAACTAGCTAAATATCCTAGCGGGTGAAATGTATACATCAATTAAAAGTTTCAGCTGAACTGAGTTCAATTAATATTTTAGTGAGCGTTGCGTCAAGTTTACAAGATTATTTCAGTAAGTTTGTCGGACAATTTTCGAATAAAATATTTATATAACATTTGAAAACTGTCAACAAATATAATTATATTACTTTCAAGACATATAATATTACTTTTTTAAGAAATAATTAATATTTTTATTCTAACTAATTTCTTCAAGCCGAGTAAAGCAGTGTTCAGTCTCGATTCGGCGTTAACATTGGCGTAATTTACTTGTTGTCGGACGAGGGAAATGTTTTTCGACAGTATGTATGTATTTATCTTTCATTGGCACGATCTTGAAGCCTTAATGACTTGATGGATTTAAAGGCGTCATAGATTCGTCAATGTCTTGTGTAACATATTCAACTTTCGGTCTTTTGGACACATGACAAATGTTTCTTGATTAATTAAATATTAATTTAAATTGAGTGATATGATGGATAGAACGTAAAATGTAGGAATTGTGGTGAGGTAAATAAAGCTGTTTAGTTTAAATCTCGGTGCCAGCACCAATGAATTTGTTGATTCGTAATTGTACGTAATAATTTTAAGGGCCATTTTATTTAAAGTGCTATTTTTTATATTTCACTCATATAAAACAAAATATACACATTACTCTTTCCGCTTCTACTTATACTGTGGCAAAACGCAAGTGACGCAGTACACAGGAAGTTTTTTCTAAACTCGCACAAATCTCTCTATGGGCATACCGGAAGAATTCTGGTGACAGCGTATGACAGCCGCTCACCTCTAACGTTTAACCTTGAGTGGCACAAAAATATTACCCGTCTGTGACCCTTTCGTTTTTATATCATAGACAAGGCGATTTCGCAAAGGCTGGAGTGTTTCAACCGAGCGATAGAACGTTTTCGACTCTGTAACGACCTGACGGTGACCTAGTCCCCGATAGCTAGAATCGACTTTTATTGTAATGCACAAAAACGCTTCGCAAAAAGTTCCTTGAAAACAACTATTTGCCGAAAAAATCTCTAACTATACTTAACGTGTTATACTCTATATGAATACATGAATATACGTATGATTACGGTGTTGTATCCAATATTAGCAAAACAAACGCTTGTAATCGTAAATAAAAATGCATTTCGTATTACAATAGTGCGAGAGCCTTTTTTATAAGGGTTAAAAAATTTATAATGTAATAAAGCTCTATCACTTTTATCACTGTAACTAATCAAAAATTCACATCATATATAAGCTACGGTACTTAAAAAAAAACACTTTCTAAGCCAACCTGCCTCTTAAAACGCTTAATATTTTACCAAGACGATTAAACAATTTAAAAAAAAACTTGTTTTCTTAAATTAAAAATAGCTATCGTAAACGATGAGAAACTATCCGGCCGCACTTCCAGGCGTCAATTACAGGTTGGTTAACTAGTATTAGAACTGAAATTTGCAGATAGAAGACTTATTGAGTATTTAGCACTCTCTGAGATGGATCTGAAAGCTTCTAAGTCACTCTTGCAATTCTTTTAAGAACTCGTTTTTTAATATATTTGTGTAAAACCCACATTTAAGCCGATGGCAAATAATCTTCATTTTTAGAACTGATTATAGGTGTATCACTTACGGTGCAGAAAGTAAAGATACTTTCTGCACCGTAAGCCGAATTACACTTTCACTTTATTGTAAAATAACCGTTCGCAAAATAATATTAGCAATATGACGCTAAGTATTCAGTTTACTTTTTCCTCCGTGTCGATGGATCGCACCTTTGTTTTTTATCATTAGATAATGTTTTTATTTCGGCGGCATCGTTTCATAATAATTAGGTCAAAGACAAGTAATTAAGAGTTGTTTTGTTTAACCGTTTTGTTATTGGGTGTTGGTGTAGGTTACTAAAAATATTGTCCATCGCATATTTCAAGTAGGATACGGATACCCTTTCGAAAAAACGCTTTGTTCTTAGAGGTAATCCGTGAATGACTCAAATTTTTATCTTCTCCATAAGAAGTAAATTTCTCCGCTGACAAACTATGAGCCTTCGATCGCCACAGGTGATAATCCGAAGGAGGAATTTCTAGAGAATACAACGGATGGGATAGGATTACCCATTTCAGTGTTTGCAGGCTCGTTTTCACTGGTTTTGAGACATGTGGTCTAGCATTGTTGTGCAGCAAAATACATTTGTTGTGTCTTTCGTTCGTTGTCCGGGTTTAACCCATGTTTTTCTACGCTTTGCTCAGCTAAAGCTTGTTCATCATAAACTTTATATAGCATCCGAATGTTTTAAATGAATGCGATCGTACAAAAAAAAAAAAACTAATTATTAATAGTGTACCCATTTAGAGAGTAACAGCAACAAAAAACTTGGGATTTATTATAGGCAGTCAGCTAAGGTGTGGCGAGCAGGCAAATATTAAAATAAGCCTTTTATAGATTTCTTTTAATTCTGATTAGGAGGCAAACAAGCAAGAGGCTCGCTTGATCGCAGCCCATGGACATCAAGGGACTTGCAAATGCGTTTCCGGCCTTTAAGTTGGTAGTATCCTCGTTTCTTGAAGGTCCCAATGTCGTATCGGTTAAAACTGTTATACAAAATCGGAATCTATTTAACGGAAAATACAGGGAAGAGCTTGTGGAATCACTGGTGCTATCCCAGTTTACTTACTGCGACACCGTATGCGGGCCTCAACTTTATACGAAAACGGAGGGCGTGATCCAGCGAGTCTAGAATGGTTCTTTTATAATATCCTTCAACGGAGTCACGTAACACAATATCTCAATCAAAATAATGTTATAAAAATGACAGTGCGTAGAGAAATACACCTTACAAACATGGTTCGCTTTACAATAAATAAAACAACAGAGTACCTTATTAATAAAATAACATAAAGACAATTCAAGCACACCCGTGGTAGTCAGTTGATACATCAAAGCATAAAGGGGTTTCAGGGGTAGTTTCCGTTTCTGTGCGGTCAAAATATGGAATGACCACCACTACGAATGAGTATATCCCAGTGTCCTTTTCTAAAAGGACTTAAGTTCGGTATACTTAAGAAGCAAGAGTTTTGTTCGGTGTAGCCTATAGCCTTCATTTTTAAGCTTTTAAAACCTAAAATCGATCGATGGATTCGATCAGGGTGTCCTCTAATACAAAAAAAAAACTTTGTAAACCACATTTGCTTTATCATGCGTAAATTATTTTTATTTACTGTATTACCTAATTATTATTATTGTATTTATTTGTTAGCGGGTAAATGGCATTTGTGACACATTTTGTTACACTGTAAAGGTAGAATTAAAAAAGGTAGATTCAATGTCGCTATTTCAGATGGTCAATATTTTATGGAATAATTATGTCGAAGTTGATATTAGAGAAGCTGTGTGTTTCAATGTTATAATTGACTTTATTTATTTATTAAAATTAATGAATATCAGTCTACAAAGATCGTGGCGTCTGCGTCAACGATTTTATTAACTTCAATTTTAAATGCTAATGCGCCGCCTGACCGGGACGTAGGAATATAAAGCGAGAAGCGAGAATTGTATGTCTGAAAAAATGGTAAAAAGAGAATGCTAGAGTTGCTAAATATGTTCGTTCAGTTCATCTTTTTCTCAGAGCAACGGGAACATTGATCTGTATAGTCTTGATGGAAAGTGGCATAAGCTGTACAGGTTTAAAATGAAAATACATGAAATCAACATTCTTTCTGAGATACGCTGAGGGCTAACTGTTACTACTGAAGTTAATTAAATAGTTAAGGCCGCCGTCTAAGAACTTTCCTTGATAATATTTAGTTTTATTATACTAAACTATACCTTTAAATAAATATTCACATACATTTTTTGTCAATTTAAGCAAGCAATATAAAAGATTTGAGATTTTTTTTGATTCAAACCTGATTTAATTTTCTCAGTATCTAATCGATCTCCGTAGAACAAGTGATCATCAAGATTTTCAGATTTCTAAGATTGGTATGGTGATAATTAGGCATGGTAATGATTTCATTTCATTCATTGCAATTTGATGAAATGTTTTGTCATATGATTTCACATGTTACATGTCACAGGCAATGATTTTTATTTCGCAGTGGGCGAATGTCACACATGCTTCTATTTGCGCCTAATTTCGAAAACGCTTATTCAACTTGGAGTTCGCTTCTGCGTGACCGGTGTTGAATATTTTTCGTTTTGTTCTAACACTCAATACAAATAATTCCTACTCGCTCGCTTGCACATCGCATTCAAGAACGAAATGAATAAAATGCGACTGATCTGCGACTTCGTAGAGTGTTACTTGTGGCGATCTATGTGACTAGAAGTAGTAGGTGTGACAAATAATAATTATTTCATATTCTACATGCTACTCATGAAATGTTACATGCCTAGTGATAACCATACAGATTAATATAAATATCGCTTAAATAATTTTTACATTTTTTTAATTAAAAATAGTTATGCGAAGTACGTAAAGTGTGTAATCCGGTCACCAATAGACAAATGCAACATTAACTCGCTAGCCAAAATGTAAATACAAATATTTTTATATGACTTCGATCTTCCCTATTATCGGAAAGCACTGCATGTCTTAAACGCGATTAAATACGTTTTGTATCATCAACAAAAATGTTTCCAAGTGTTTGAATCATAATCGAAAAATCGTTTACGAAATTGACCACAGTGACGAATTCATAAAATGAAGCGTAACTAAGTAGGTCAAACTATACGTTTCTGCAAGAGGAAGCAATCGGTGCTAATGTGTGCTAAGGATTGCATTAAGGTTAGAAGTCCAAATTAAAATATTAAAGGTTTATTCTGGGAAGCACCGGCTTGACAGAAGACCCATGTAATGCAGAAATATTTTTTAGATTCAGAATCGTAGCTGGAGGAGTGATATTTGCTAAAGTCACTACTATTTTTTTTATATTTAAGGACCTGCAAGAGTCTATTCCCGCCCTAAAGGCTGGCATAAGAGTAGAATACATATCGATTTGCTGCATCATATCAATAAGTTAATTAAGGTTCCTTTGATTTTACCCAACAACTTATCATTGCATCAAATTAGCATTGTAGAATCACCATTATTTAACGCTGTTACAGTTCGTGAGCGAGATGATAAAGCATAAAGCGTCGAGCAAGGATCGTCGCACTAGGCTAAAAATATTCTACCGGTTCATTGCGCGCTACCTCACAAAGGAGACGCGTGTGTGCCGACCTCTAAATCGGGAAATACTACACATCTCCGTTCAAGCTCACGTGGCAAATGATAAGACGGAAATACATTA
This sequence comes from Eurytides marcellus marcellus, assembly GCA_018247955.1. Lineage (NCBI taxonomy): Eukaryota > Metazoa > Arthropoda > Insecta > Lepidoptera > Papilionidae > Eurytides > Eurytides marcellus. Next base: position 3,667 of record DWHQ01000913.1, on the reverse strand, counting down.
GAGGCCGGTCAGCCGGTGGAGGGCCACCGATGCCATAAGAGCTGTCATCGATATCTAATATTGTCAGTATTAAATTATTAGTGTACAAAATAAGAAATGGTTACGATATTAGTTATTATAAGACATTAAGTCATCAAAGGAAAACAATGAGAAAAACTAATTATTTTACAAATAACATTATTTGTGAACGTGTGCTGGTCGGTTTGTTCATCTTTTACGCAGTACCAAAGTGATTTTTATTGCTCGAGCGACGTAATTTTTTTTAAAGCTTTAGCAGATATATGTAACGGAGAGTGGCAGAGGCCATTGTTTATCATGATTCAAGATCACGACAAAAAGTGATTAAAGGACGAAATGGAAATCAATGCGAGCGATGCTGCAGGCAAAACCTTGATGGAATAAAAATATATCCCCACTTCTTGACTTCAAGCAATATTGAACACAAAAATTGTACATATTATATCGCAACAAATACGTTTGGAAACAAATAAAATTAATAAGGTATATATAACGAAATATGAAATATGAATATATGAGAAAAAGATATGCATACCCTAATACCACCTCGTTTTTAATGTTTTTTTATATTTAAAATCGTCTTTGAAATATATTACCTCGTTAACAAGTTATATAAGGCGGGTAAGAAAAGTGTCTTTAAAATCAGAAGTTTTAATTTACAACAGATACGATACAATAAAAAACAAAACTACAAAAAGACTTAATATAACATCAATAGCTTAAAACCGCTTTCAAAAATGAAAAACAGTTCAGGTCGGCCTTGGATGCTGCCACGGCTGGGTTGAAGGTTCGCTGACGCATGCGAATAACAGAAGCTATTTCCTTTATTCACAAATTACATTTATAAGAGTGCAAATAGTTCAGCTTTACTGGCCCGTTAACAATTTGTCTCCAAAATAAATTATTGTTTAAGTATTAACAAAGAGTTACATTAATATTATAGTACGTAATTAATTGAAAATATAATGCGCAAATTTTTATAATGGCTGACATAACTATAACAATATTATAAACGTTTATCACTCAGTACACTTGCGATAAGACACCAGTGATCGGTGTTTGCAAACGATCTCATTCGTGGGTACATAGTAAACAGCTTTATTAACATGCATATTGAATATAAACCGACCGAGGCGTATGGTCCCCTCTCAACGGCAATTTATCAGACGCCGGGTCACGGTTTAAAATACGTTCCACGAGCGATCACGCGTAAATAACCGAACCACGTGTCTAATGGTGTGAACAAAGAAAATATACAATTGCAACGCTGGCATCGAGGAACGCTTGAACGACATCGTTTCTGGGGCGTTATTTAAAGAAATGCGTCGATGTAGAGCAAGTTCAAAACTGTTGCCACGGCGCGGGTCAAATAAGGTTAACTGAAATAAGGAGCTGCTGTTTCAGCTGCCAATGTATCCAAAGCCACGAGGAAACTCGTATAGAGCAATGTCTGCCAAAGGATACACAATCTATGCCGAATGTATTGTAGTACATCACTGCAGCAATAGTCTATGGCTAAACGTTTTGTACCCTTTTATAAATAGGCAGGCTCCTCTGAAAAAGTACCAAGGGCTTAACAGAAGATAGTATTAGGTCTTTTTTGCAAAATCCACCCGGGGAACTATCATTCTACCGCCAATTATGTAACCTCTGAACACTAATGTGCAAGCATTCTTTTTGTTCCGGAAGGATAATGATGTGGACATGTTAATGAACATGGAGAATGTTCATTAATTGTTTTGGAAACATACAAACAACAACAGTACTATTTTACACCTCTGGGTGACAAGAGCGGCATCAAGCCAAGCAGAGTTATGATGATTAGTTATGATTATTGATATTGGAGTCACCACATAATCTGCGATGTTTTGGGCCAGCGTGTCGTTAGCCGTATTACGAGCACATATATGTGACTTACTCAACTTGTCTTCGGTCAGCTTTTCATTGAAAACGGTCTCATCTGTGGAAAATTGATGCTGTGAAATTATTGCAGTGATTGTACGCAAGAAACAAGAGAAGAACGCTTTCGTTTGAATCAGGAAATGTCGTCCAAAAGACTGAACACATGCGATTCTAGACATTCAGTGATGAAAGGACGAGGGAGAAATTAAGTAAAGTAATTCCTTTGTAAGAACTGATTTTGCGGCCGTCTCTTAAATTGATATGTCACATATGTGATAAAGAGAATATAAGCTTAAAGGTTTTGCACACAAGTTATTACGTAACGAACAATGTTACCCTTACGTATAGCTAATATGTAACGTTACCTACGGCTACAGTGCACTCGACAGGAAGCTGTTCACTGTTGATATCGGAATCTAAGTACTATGTCGGTAAAATGGATAAAATACGGTACGGAACGGTACACATAATAAACGTTTTTTTTTTTTTTTTTAATTCCGACGCTTCTAGTACCCTACATACTTCATGGGGCGGATTTAGATGTTAGCACATCTTTTTGACTAAATCGGTCCTTAATAATTAAAGAAAAAAAATAAAACAATAATAACAACAGTTTTGACATTGATATAAGGTTTAAATCAGAAAAAAAAGAATAATTTTATACCTATTAACGTTTCAAGGCAAATGTCGAATATGAATTAACCTTTTAAACGCAATACAATTGACATAGGGATCATTTATAAACTTCTTTGCCGTCTCGCATCCAATAATTAACTTCGTTGTTTTCGTCCATATTCATTCGCGACTGACTGACTGGTTGGTTCAATGACAGCGCCGTGAATCACGGTGACGTCGAGTGTGCTGGTTGGTAACCATCATCGGCCGCTAAGTGGGGTCGTTCAACTTGTAGCACATATCCTGTTTGATGAGGAACGGGCCTTCCTAGAAGAACGGTTCACGCTTAACCAGCATATATTTATGTTTAGCGCTACTACTGTGTTAACGATAACGTTGCATACTGCAATATACCGTGGTCGATATACTAATAAAATGTTTGGAAATAGAATCGAAAGAAATATTCCAATAAACTGCGTTTGATAGTTCTTTGCTTGAGATCATTAGCCATTGAATGCATAAATATGTTAGACGAACAATGGTACGAGCTCTCTGCACTGAATGTCAGATTGTTCTACTTGTATCCTAACACTGCGAACGCAAATAATTCGCATGTCTTAAATCAATTCACCGCAACGACAGTATCCAGTGTTGAGTTCAGATTATGCCGTTGTATTTTGTACCTATGTACACGAGTTTCCTTCTAAATAAAACAAACTAATTAAAGAGAGTAATAAATGCGCATTAATCACAAACCTGTAGGCAATTTCCACCCTTAAGCGTATATTGCGTAAAGAGTAGAATCCTGTGATTCAGCGTTTGACGTTTCTAGAAAATATTCGGCAGGCTGACGTATCGCTGTGTGAATCACGGCTGTTTCTTGCTGTTTTTATTGTTGGTTTGATGACCCTAATGTTTACCACAGCAATACTCGCTTCATCGAGACGCGGTCGTCTGTTAAAGCTTAACGGTAAACCTGAACGTTACCAAAACCGTAGTCATGCGGATTTCAGTTAAATTTTTTTGCAATAGTTTACGATTATCTTACTTAGACTTTTACCTCGAGTTTTCATATTAGTATTAACCTCTAAATTTACTCTTAAAAATGTACGTATTCATTCATGTATTTATC
>DWHQ01000912.1:0-12055 GCA_018247955.1 Eurytides marcellus marcellus | reverse complement strand
CCCCCCCCCCCTTTTTTTTTTCAACCCCCACCCGGCAACCCCTATAGGTGGCCGGCTGGTGGGGTGGGTGTTTTTTATAATTCACATATATTATTAATTTTTTTTTATTTTTGGCAAAAAAAAAAAAAAAAACAACCAGTGAAGCGGTTTTGGAACTAAAATTCGAAACCTGAAAATCTTAGGTGTTGCTGATATCCTAACCGGCGCCCTTACCTCGCAAATTCTATAAATGAAAATATATATACTTATAATAACGATTATGAAAAGTAGGAAATATCACATACGCTTTTATGCCACCTAATTCACCTGGTTTGTCATCTGATTAAAATTTGTAATGTTTCAAAAAGGTTTACAAAAGCAAACATTTGCACATAGTTGATATTGTCTAATATTGTATCGAGAGTCGTTTTTTTGATGTTAATTATAGTGAAATTATAAAAAAGTGTATATGACCGTGCATTGCATCATCCACAATTAAAAGTGTAAATATAAAAATCAAAGAAATATAAAATTAATTAAACAAATTTAGTAATAAAAACCTATCAAAGTAATAATATAATTGGCGATTATTCAGATATTCGGTTTGATTGCGTGAAGGTGAAACTTTGTCATGTTTTAATTACTTGTGCGGTGGAGACCTTGGGGTCCGGACCTTCACCCTAATGAATAAAAAAGGCAAATGTCAGCTACAAATAAAATAATTTAAACGCCATATTGATGTGATAAATTATCTAACGATACATTTCAATGTTCAAGTCGTGACCCAGTTCGCATATCAGTTATTGAAATAATTTGTCTTTGTTTCTCATTTTAAACATTCTAATTCGTCGTGCTTTTATTCTATAATTGGATTTTATTGAATACGTTTTCAAATGTCAAGATCGTGAGCGTTCACGTCGAAATCAATGGAGCAATGCGCCGTTTAACTTATTGAGCCAATACCATCTGGGAAAGTAATCTGTTTTAAATTAAAACTTTAAATCTAGCTGTTCCTGCGAGGGGGTACTCATCCATTACTTTTAATATGACGGCTGAGGACGGAGGGTTAAAAGTTCGGCGCTCTATACAAGAGCTTTAATGTTAATAAATAAGATTTTATACATATTAAACATTCTAAAGGAACGTCTTTTAATACGTATATTATTATTTGCTACTTATTATCAAGCATTCGTTTTGGATAAGTTTCGCGATTTACTTATCAATAACAACTACTGCGAGAGCTTCTATTTGTTGTTGGATGAAAGGACGAGAGAAAATAACAACGGATAGAAAATAACGTCTCTAACGTACATAACTTGCGTTTTTGATGACTCAGAGGTTTTTAAAAATTCTTAAGGCATTTTCTCCCGGTGCTTTAAGGGATTTTAACGTGACTGCAGCTCCACAAGTGGTGCCATTCAGTGGCAGTAATCATTAAACATCAGACGAAATTAGTTTTAATCAATCGACTCCTAAAAAAATAAAAACTACAAAACTTATAATAGAAGATGTTGTTTATTATAAGACGATAATCAAAATCTGCAAACGCTTGAAGCCCGCTTGCTTCTATAAACCTTTCTTACGTGGACGAACCCTTTTGGGACTCCCTTCAGCTGAGTCCACTTGAGGAAGTGTCCGACTTTGGCAGTTATCTCATAGCAAAGCTGTAATTTGCGAGGAAAGGTGTGTTTCGGTTTGAATGGCAATATTTTCCAAGAAATTATTGGACATAAACACAGACCATCTTATACCTCTGGCTGAGGTGTCAGAGATAGTTTAAAGCTTTTTGGTTAGCTTAAATCTCTCGAGTAGGTTCCATGCTGTTGCGGTCAAACATGTTTCATAAGATCAAACGCGACTAGCTTGTCGTGCTACTTAACCGAAGACAAGAAGCTCCCACCGAGTATATTTAACGAAGACATCACGAGAGACATAATTTGTATCTCTATGGAGATGTCGTTGTTGTTGAGATTAAATGTCATATCATTTAGCCGAAATTAACTGTCATTTATCGAAATCATCGGACCTGTAACCGGTGATTTGCATACACGGAAATCGATGTTAATCAAGCTTTTGTCGCATTAATTTTGCCATTTAAAATTCAATCGCGCTGTGCTCTGCAATTTTTCGATTAGCAATTATTGATTCATAACCTTTCATAAATCGTATGTGCTCGTAATGAAAAAAATAATAATGATACTGGTTTATTATTGGGAAGTCAGTTTTGGTTTATTGTCATTAAGCTGATTAAGCGATGCTTTCGTGGTGCCATTTAAAAATTATATTGTAACAAGATGGCCGTGGACTTGGTTGAAAATAATCTGAAGCGGAAAGCGGTTACTATTGATAGGGATTATATTTAATAACTTCTAACTTTCAGGTCGAAAATTAAAACGAATACGAGTGCAGTAATAGTTGATGGGCAATAGAAGACGACGACGGGTCCTCCACACCAACCTCGGGTTCGGGTGATGTAGGTAAGGCAATGTGGAGTCAACGTGCTTGGATAGCTTAATTTATACAATGAAAAAATGTTGACTTTATATAAAATACGTCTACAGACTACATGACTGGCCCGTTAGTGTAGTGGTTAGTGCTCCTGACTGCAAACCCAAAGGTCGTGGGTTCGATTCCCACCCAGAACAAAATAACTGTGCGATGAGAATTAATTACGTATATGTATTTAAAAATATATAAGTATGTATATCAGTTGTCTGGTTACCATACGACAGGCTCTGCTTAGTTTGGGATGAGATGGCGATGTGTGAGATGTTCCATGACATTATATTATTATTAACAGCGAAACTGTTCGCTTCTAGTGCACCAATGCACCGCAAGTTAGTTTCGTTATAAATTAGGCAAATAGGAGAGCTTTAATAGAAACGCTGAAATGAGCGTTGCGTTACGGGCGAGGTGACATTTGGCGGGCGGCGCTCGTGACTGCGAAATGACAAGTCGTGGCATTCCCAGCGCGTTTTTCACCTCTTACGGCGCAGTCGTGATCGGTAACGGAGGCGGGAGGGCCCATGTTGCAATCGCTGCAGCCACGGGGGTGAGAGAACGATATCAATCCTATTCCAAATGATTGAGATAAAACGCAAAACTTACGACAGCCAGTAAGATTTTGTTTCATTTATCAATCGTTTTTTTTTTTTATAGAATAGGAAGCAAATGGTCAAGCGACCCTACCGACACCTAATAAGCGATTACCGCTGCCCTTAGACATAAAAGGACTTGAAAATGCTTTGCCGGCCTTTCTAGGTGGGAAGGCTCTCTTCTTGAAGGACCCGAAGTCGTATAGCAGGATATTACAAATTTCTTAAAAAAATTCTTTGCCAATATATACGCCATACGTTTTATTGCTCCCGACTTTCAATATAAATTTAAAGATTTCTTTTCTTAAAAATAGATTATAAAAATAAATTAAAAATTTCATCAAAATTAAATTTATGTTTAAATTAATTTCACTCAAGCAAGCCTAGCGTTGGTTAAACATTTAATTATTTGGACATGTTACGTACTTCGCAGTTATTACCTCCTCAACGTTTAGCAAATCAACACAACCTGCAATAAAATATCTCAACTACGCCGGGACAGCATTTGAAACTTACGACTCTTCGTGAAGTTCAAATTAACCACGAGGCACTAACCGCGGCGGATCGTAACGTGCAATTACTAATTGTAATTAATTACAATTAGTAATTGCACGTACAATTTACGAAGAATCGAATTAAAGAGTTTGTGTACTGGAAGGCGACCGATGAATTCCGAAGCGACCACCGCACGCCCGAATGCCTCCAGCATCACAAACGTTACCGAAATCGATGCAATTAAATATAATTTAACAAATTGGACTTCGTTACTTCTTATTCCGTCTCGAAATCGCCCCGATCGGTAATTGTCGAGATTAATTAGGCGCAATAAAGCGCTATAGATTGAAACACCACATCCGCCCGTAAGCCGTTCGCTTCTGGGCGTCTCTACATCAACAGAGCAAACATAAATAAAACAAAATTACTTGAGATTAAATGAAAAGGCATATTAAATAGTTCTACTGAATACTGTAAATTAATTTAATTAATACAGTAATTTTAAGACCGAGATGTGTCATGACCAATAACTATTGCTTTTGGAACTATTAATTTGGAAATTTTTGGATTTGTTGAATATAGCACAAATTTGGTTACGTAAAAACATACATATATGCTCAACACTGGTCGAGAATAAAGATTCCTGTTCCACATTATGAGGACACGATTGCATAATGATGTGCGACAAGAATTACAATGAATTCAAGCTTATTGTCCTTTAAAGGAAGACTGCGAAGAAGGTCAGTCACAACGTACAGATCGCGACTTCAATCTTATCATATGTGAAGGATAATTCTCTTTTAGTAGCGACATTGTACAGCTTCACCAGTCATGGGGCGCGACTGCTAAACTTTCGCGGGCTAGCGGGTTCAAGCGTACGCTTGACGCCGCGGGGCTAACCAATTTAAGCTAGCAAATGTTGTTATTGTACGCGGCTCCCCGGCGCAGACACAACAAAGGCCCGATTGTTGTACCAGGGCCAACAATACCAGAGCCAGCGCCTCGATTTATAGTCGCCGGCGGCTTTAGTCGGGGCTAGCTGCGAAACATTAAAAGCTCACGAGTACGACCGCAGCATTAGTTGGAAATGTTTCGAAGCCGGCCCTGGAACAATCGGAGCCGGATAGACGTGAACCGTTCGAATCGGTTCGATTGCGCATTCTGTCTGTGCGAGCGATAAATTTAATGTCGGAGGCGAGGAGTCGCTTGTAAACAATGACGGCGTTTCGCGTTGGGCGAAGGCCCCCGCGCTCCAGTTGTATCTAAGCTCGAATAAGGCATAAAAATGCGACACGGCGCAGTAGGCGGATGGCTGCGAGGGTTATCGCATGACTCAGTCCAACTTGGCAATGGGCACACGCAATGCTGCATCGGTGCATCCCGTTATGGATTATAATTTTACTCACGTACGTGTCACTTCGATGTATTAAGTTGAACTTTACAATGTTCAAGTTGTGCGTTGTACGATGTATTAAGTTAAACGTTATGTATTGAACTTATTTGTATTGAAAGTAACCCCTATATACCACAAAAAAAAGAGTTTTTTTTTTTAATATTAATAAAGAAAACTTAGATAAAAGAAGAGGATAAATCGGACATATTGCAATAAACAATTTAGATTGTTAAAAATATTATTGATTTTTAAATAAAAGTAAACAAATTTACTTAATTATTAAAAATACTGAGGGATCATCCGTGAAAGGTAAGATTCTCCCCTATTTCCGGCGTTCGTATTTAAATGTCAAAAAGTTCGTAATCACCTCGCGCTCTACAAACATGTATCCCTCGTATCATTGCAGCAGAGTTAAAACAAAACCGAACGGAGCGCATACATGCGAGTGCACGTAGAGAAATAAAACGATACGCGGCCACGTCGAGATTTCGCGTTAATTGCGTCGCGGTGTCCGTTTAAAATGTCACCGGGGGTAGTACAAGACGCACGCTCGCAATAAACATCCATTCAGAGGGCCACTTACAACTGAATTACGCAGAGGGGGATAAAAAGCGAACGCACCGCCGCGATTAAGGGGCGCGGTGCGCGAAACGGACCCGTGATGAGCGCTTAATTGCAAATAAACTGGCCTATTCAGACATACCGCGATGGCGAAAATTCTTTTAAGCCCGCTCTACACTAAGTGCGCGATTCATGGCTCGGTTTCGCGGCGTCATTAATTATGACTCCTCTTACCGACGATGTATTGCAGCCGACCTCCACCGGCTGTTTCGAGGCTCTGGGGACTCCTCTTACTCTCAATGATTCGCGGTAATTTCGTTTCGCGCTTAGCAGTGTCTTTGACGCGAGACAAAATCGGGATATTATGCGAAACGGCTTCACACATAGCGCGCCCTGTCACGGCTTTCGCACGCAATCCGCGGGCTAAGTGTATCGCGGGATTTACATGCGGCACTGCGAAACGCGAATGAGACGCGAGACTAAAACACGTGCAATATTACCATCCTCGTTTCGAATTTGCACTCGTCTCGATGCAAACCTATTTCGAATGGCGGGTAATAATGCGCGATGTACCATTTGAAGAGACCGTGGGAGTGACGTTAGGTCCGATCCATAGCTTTGATGTAGGTAAATTTGTCGATTTAAATATCATCTCGGCAGAAGCAGATCGTCTTGGATGGGTGTACCATTTCCGTTACTAAACGTTAGAAACGATTACGAAATGATGCAAACGAAACGGAGCATTCAATATTTAATACATGCAAAACATGATTCTAAGATTGTTTTGTCCATTTGAGGTAAACTTAATTAAGGAAGTGACAAGTTTCAAGTCATATTTAAAATTTACTTCCTATTAATCCCCCTTTATCTCCAACCACGTTAAATCATAATATCTTTAAATTGTAAAGTCATTCATGAGTTCTAATATCTATACGATGCGTAGGATATAAGTGCAGATCCATCGAAGGCATGAAAACTTAGCACGTAGTACGTAGGGTGTGTTACAGGGTGCAATGACAGAGTACAGGGTGCCACACGGCCGTCTAAGGCGTGCACTCCAATCGACGCGCGAACAAACAAAACGTCTACTTGTCTAGACGCGCGACACACGAATGTCAGGGGATTTTAATGATCGCGATGGCGTATGGGTGCGGGGTGACGCCCGTCATCGCAAAGAACACTGACACTGTGCCTATGTTTCATTTGAAACTGTCTCTGTACACAGCTTTCCGAACTAACAAACTATATTCTAAAATAAAACGATTCTAAAAGAATACTTTTCAAAATGATAACCAAAACTCGCTAAAATATTAAGGTAACATTTAGTCGACGATCTCCTCCGGTTTTAGCGGAAAATTGTACGACATGCTGTAAAATATACGAAACATTAAACATATTCAGAAGAATCGACGCATTAGAATTGACTACATCAATAAAAAAAGAACAGAATCTTATTCAAAACGCTCACAAAAGATACATTGACGATATTCAATAGAAGTTCCCCAGCACAAAGTTGGCTGTGTTCTCTTCTCATTACCTTTGCAGAGCCAGCGAGCGGAGTCCTAAATTCAGTGAGACCGCACGAGTATTTATAATTCAGACGTTCACCGTGCTGGCGCCGGTGGATAATAAGACAGGTCGGGCCCATTCGGCCGCTGCTGAACGTTGTTAATCAACGCAAAATAAACAGTGGGCCATTAAAAGGCGGCTTCCGCGACTCGTCGCCTCTGCTCATTGTTGCTAGCGTGTAAATACCATTTGAATTATTCGACCGAATCTCAAGCATGCACACGCAATGGTATTCCTTTCTATTTAAAGTGTCGGAAGTGTGTGAAGATTGATAATATCTTGAAAAAAAACAACAACGACCGATATAAATTATGCAAAGGCGTCCTTCAACAGAGGGTATAAAGGGAAAGTCCAGCTACACGACTCTAGTGCCGTCTAATGGATATATCAATACCATAATATTGTTTTTCCAATGTTTCCCTCCGTCGTTGAGCACGCGGTGAAACAGTTCTTAAAATCGTTTGCAAGTGCCGGCACCGAGATTTGAACTCGGGTTGCTCAAGTAACTTGAGTTGCAAGCCATTGTAAATACTAAAGTTTCCGACCACGACCCAAATATTGTGTGTGACCGACGCGATTTGAATATTATCTCCCATCACAGTTTCGAGAGATGTCCAAGTACCCAGCTACAGTACCAAGGCAAGGGTACGTACGAGAGACGTGCTCAGTATGCCAACAGTCGTTTGCAACCGCTTCGAAGACTAGGCGCTCAAACAACTAAGTAGTACATTATTTTGTTTATTTATTAAACCTTCACACAAATTCAATCGTCTAGAGGTGGCCCAAGACATTCTCTACCAGTCTACCTTTAAACTGAAAATAGCAATGGGGCCTGGTGTCTTGTAACACAGCATAAGCACCAGCTCCCACAAACCCTAGATTATAAATTCTAAGCACTGTCATTTATTTATTGTACTTCTTTATTTGTGGTGAGAAAATAAATCCTTTCTTATTATTATTATTACCTTTAGGTAGAGCAGAGATAAGTGAGATAGATAGACATAAAAGCACAATAAAAAAATTAAAATAATAATAAGTATACGCTAAGTATAATTTCTTCTAGCAGGAAAGCTTTACGCAACTTCGGCGCTTTTCACATTGAAAAAGAAAACACAACGCCGGAGCGGTGGGTGAATTTAATTTTTATTGTCCGTATTCTGGTCGTATCGGTGCGGCGAGGCCGTAAACCGTGCGCCGGTACAGTTAGGAATCTGATACGGTCGCTCGAATGTTTACAACATCTGCATCCCGACGCCCGTGTCATATGTTGCGCGGGTCTTTATCCGAAAGACGTATGGATATACAATGCAGCGACTGATAAAAAATGGGGGAAATAAAAACCGACCGTCTAATGGAGATTTAATAGAGTCTGACTTATGTTAAAGTTGCTGTCTATCGAGCCAATAGACATAATTAAAAGTGGATATTTCGATTAAGTTGTTTTTGTATGTACTAAACAATATATCAATATCTTGGAAGTGCCAGACAAAAGTTTCTGCTGGGGCGTAAAACGGTAGGGAAGTAATCCGGACCGATACACTTAGGGTCCTTCAGGAGGAGAGCCTTCCCACTTTAAAGACCGGCAACGCATTTGTATTTCCTTTGATGTTGCAAATGTCTATGGGTGACGGTGATTGCTGATGGCCTTCTAATCCATAAAAATACATTTAAAGAGTTGGCAACTTAATTACAACTCCAAGAGTGTTATTCAAGGAGCGGTAACTTCATCAAAATCACTACAACGTTCAACGATAGTCAGCCGATCGTAAATATGTCACAATAAATCACGCCGTCGATACATTCCGCCGACAGTAGCTGTGCGCCAGCCGACAGTGCCCACGCCAAATTAAACGGCATCACAATTATCGCGACGCATTAGCAATCATCGGTGGAACAGAGAGCCGGCTAGGTGTCAAAGCAAAGGTGGAGGCGGCGATCGCGGCTCAGACTGATGTATGCGGCTTGTCGGGCGTGCGATGCAACGACATTGTTGATTGTCTCGGTGGCCCACTCGCGTGACGTCACAATGCGCGACTCACGCGACGTGTTATGGTAAAATAGTGCACCGTTACACGCGCCCGAGATCATCGATACGCGATCGGGAAAACAATAGACCATCTAATACGCTCCACCGACAGGGGCGAGTCGAAATTTACAACTCGAACGGTTCGGCTGTCGAGAGAAATGATGTTTATCTGTTACAAACAGATGGGGTGGAACCCTCGCGGATGAATAATCATTCCATGCGCATCGGCGGTCAATAATAGCCCCGAGGCGGCGCCACCGGTGCACCGAGTGGCATTAGTCACGTGCCTCATAACGCACTCCCATCTATTTATCGTCTAATACGTCCGTCCGTCCCATGTTTGTATTTCGCGACTCGTCGGCCACGATGAGTTTCACGCGCAGGGCGAGGGCCCCTTTTAATCTTTGATATAATCGAAAAGGATATATTTGGTTGTAAATTAAAGTTATGATTGGAAATAATCCATTAATATTCAGCGTGAAATGTTATTAGAAATGTATGTATATAGTAAACATAAGTAGTTAGTACCATATAAACACACACACCACATACTAAGTATTCCTAGATAAATAATAACATATAACTATGGTGGCATTATGAACTCAGTATCTAAAATGCATTCAAAGTTTTGGTAACAGAGAGCGTATTTCGTACATCAGTAGTATTTAACATATTGTAGGGAAACATCAGCAGCAAACTTGCTACTCCAAGTTAAGAATGAGAAATAGTTTCAACTAATCAATCTCGAATTGATCGAGTTTCACGTTACACAATAGTACCCATTAGTTTGTAATAATGAAAGTTTTGAAATTGGTAACGTATGGACCCTATAAGGATGTAACAATATGAATGAAAGATAAAAAGGTACTGTTGACATTTTTATTATACTTCGCGGTAAGACAAGCTAAACGAACGCCTTGGTAGTAAGGAATAAACTGCTGTAATATTTGATATATGTATCACTCATAAATACTCCACAAGCTTCAGAGCTCAAAGCGCTCCGAGTAGACCGAACCGGTGTTGCAATGCCGAGCTATTTACTTTTTCTTTCGTAACAAACAGCTAATGAATGAAAAGTGAATGCTTTAATAAAAATAGAAACTTAATATACGCCCACGGAGACGCATCTCCTCCGTATTATGGATGTGCAACGACTGCATCACGCTAATGGGCCATGTGCTTTAATGAAGTGCACTTTACAAAACGACCTTAAGCCCATAGCGATAGGAAGCAAAACCCCTTGGCAATTTTTTGTTCACCATTATGATAAAACTGTAGCGTTCACAGTAAGATTGGTAAGTAACGTTAATGTATTCTACATGCGGCATCTATAAATATGACGTATCGCGAGACATGCGCGCCTTTAATGGCGTGCAGCGGAAAATTTCTTCGGTCGTCCTAACGCTCCGACCAACACGGTCAGATATTCGTGAACTTTATCAGAGCTTTTGTTTTCAATAGAAACTACAACGATAATGAAGTTTCAAAGGAAGATAGAAGACGAATATTCGCAATTATATGCTTAACCGCATAATTCCCCAATGTTTGTGTAATCAGACGAGGGCAGTTCTAATTGGGTGGCTTTGTGAAGGATGCAACCATGTTTATATTAATGATAATATTTCTAAATCTATGCGCGCGTACAGGGAGCGATTGATAGGAAGGATTAGCGGAGACCTGGCGCGCTGCGTTCTAACGTCGGGACCGATGATTGTCCTGTCGGGCGATAAATCCTGTTCGACGGCGCGCCTCTCAAGGGCGCAGCTATTTTTAGCCGTTCCCGAGCGAAGGCCGCGCGGATCCCGTCGGCCACGGGACGGCGCCCGCCTCCCCACGCGCCTCTAACGTTACCTCAACACCGTGAACATTGCTCTTCGGTGAACGCCTTTGGATAGGTATCGGTTCGCACCGAGCAATGAACATCAAGAAAATCGCCCGATACGCCCTGACTGGCGCCAGCCTAACGTCCGTGATAGAGTCGGGAGGGCTTTAATGTGTTTCCGCGAACGCCACTGCAAAGGGCGCCGTCGTAGAGGTCGGGACACGAGCTGGTAGGACATCCGAAATTGATGAGCGAAACCGATAGCTTGAGAATAAAAAATCTGTTTTCGTATCTGATCTCATTCCGCACAAGTGTTTCGTTTCGCGTGTTGGCATTATATCATCTCGGAGCAAGCAAAACGCAGTTGTTAATTGTATTTTCGGAATTTGTGCTGCGTAAATAACACATATTCCGGGAGATGAGTATTTGTTTATTTACCTCTGATCGGTATTTGGAACAAACCGTTTTACTTAAAACGAAAATCTCTCCTCTCTTAACACTATTTAGAATTTATACGTAAAAGTTACAAAAAGTTTTGAAAATTAATTATGAAATTGTAAATATTAATAATTTATCTGAACAACGAAAATTACAATTAAGCAACGGCTATTTCAGTAAATAAAACCTTTTTGGCAAATTTAAAATAATTTTTACAACAACATTGCTTATGTTGTAATTTTTTGTTTTATAAGACATTGGACAAAAAATTAAATGAAATGAAAGCAATGGTACTACCATTGCTTTCATGCGTTGAAAAGGGTTTGAGATTTTTACACATTGCTTGCAATTTGACCGCAATGTCAATAGGTAATCTCAGTGAGTGTGTGTGTGTACCTTAAACATGTTCCAGTTTCCACGAAACGGAATGAACACTGTAATTGTAATAAATTCCAGCTAATGCGACGCATTTTTAGATGTTAACTCATAAGTGCAACGAGGAAAACGAGCGATCGCAAGAGTCAACAATCAAGCTCGAAAATGTGCCGTGAACACAGAGATCTAGAAAAGTGAAACACCGGCACACAATTGAATAAAAGAAAAGTAAAAAAGTAAGTATCAGCCTATATATGTCCCACTGCTGGGCACAGGCCTCCTCTAGACAGAGGGTATAAGGG
>DWHQ01000911.1:0-12056 GCA_018247955.1 Eurytides marcellus marcellus | reverse complement strand
CATTTAGGGAGTAATTAATATATGTTATTTTGTACCAAAAATCTTGTCCCTCGTGGAAAAATATTTAATCATCATATTTTTGTTTTGTATAACTCTGTTTTTTTTTTATTTAAATAAATTTCATCGTAGACGAATGCGTCTTAAATCATAACTCATAAGTGCGTGGGCGAAGAATCCAGCGCACATGCGCCATCTGGAGTATTTCTATTTTTTTCGATGCACTCCTCCTGATAACCTCCGTAGTAATAGATCCGGCGATCATACAGCAGCCTTGAGCCAATTTTAATTTTGTTGCCATAAAATATTGGTTAGCTACTTATACCGTCTACCGATGACTCAATCGATCCACGGAAGTTTGTTTTCTTTTTCATTTAACAGTTTCAAACCATACCAGACTTAAGTGTTAATAAGAAATAAACAGGTGGATTAAAGAAGTTCTAATATACATTAATAGGTCTTTATACGCCTTATTTCTCGTAGTCAGCCACAGATAGTATAAACACTTAAATATTTGCAACAAACAGTTATATATTCTATGCTTTGTTTTTTTTTTCCATGAGACTTAGTCACGAGACGTGCAAGTCGGTTAGGTACCTAATGGTTAATAACACAATTATCCACCGCAAAGTTTTATAGAAAGTAGAATTTAGTTATACTCGCAAAACAGTTCAAAACTCTGAGTCTTATCTGCCCTCGTCACTTATAGATATAGCGTAATAAATCGCTTTTCCTAATAATTTTCCTAAAACAGCACTTTAAACTAGAAACGACCCCAAATGGACTCTGCCAAAAATAAGAGCGCTATACTTCAACATTTGGCCATCATTACTTACGAAACAAATGTAAAAGATGTATGTGTGTGAAAACAGTTGCACGCACATTTTTTATAGTCAGTATACAAAATAATGTGAAATTAAACTTGAAAATTGCATATTATATTAAATATTATAATTCACATAAGTAGTAACCTATAGCACGATGCATGATAGGAATGTCTTTTTTATTGGCCACAGGATTTACAACTTTAGTTGGATACTGTTTAGTATGGTGCTTCAAATAACATCGTGCCGTAACGGTATATGAATATATCTAAAATTGTTAACATTTATTTTTGCAGTAAAGAGATGTTTGATATTAACTTTTTTCTTGTAAAATGTAACAATATACGCCATTTTTCTCCCAAAGTCGTCAATGGGCGTAAACAATGAATGTTAACTTCGGCCCCTTTTAGACGCTGTATCGTAAACATTAAACTTGAGTTTAACTTTTAAAATGCTTTAGAATATATAGAATTTATATTTCATAACGTATTTTTACGTGTAATAAAATAAATTTTATTTTAAGAAGCTAAGGTCAATGACCGACACTCGCCCTTAATGTCATAACACGCACGCAAATAGCCTATATTCAAATACTGACACACGTATAAAATAATCCATGAACGGGATAATTTTAAAACTGCTACGTATATTTCATTATGATTTGGAACGTATGAACAGTCGTTTGATCTACACAGCTGGTATATTTAATGATGTATACTGAAATCAGGATTAGGATGTTTATTTATTTTAATAGCCATGTGAATAATCCTCAGAAGAATTAGTATTCTCTTGCAAGAAATTAAAATTTATCCGATCTTAAGTTTGGGGCGTTACTTGTAATAAATTACAAACTTTCTCGACCGTCAGTAATCCGTTTGCTGTCTATAGAAGTATCGGCGCCGACTCGGTTTATCTAAGCACTCGTGATAATGATTAAAGCATTTATTGGGACGAATCAAATCTTCAATCCTTCGCCTGAATATTGCAAAATGTTTGAAATATTAGAAAAATTTAAATACAAATAATTTGAAAACAACTCCTCGCAGTTCTTTTAGATGTAAGAAGATTTAATAAATTTTAAGACAATAGCTGTGTCAATACTAGCTTATTCAATACATACGCCCAATTACAACAGATTATTAAACCAAGTAGTCGTTGGATTTTTTGCAAAAAAAAAAAGAAAGTATTTACGAACCGACACGAAAACGATTTGTTAGCGTTAGATAAGCGTGGAGCGGTGCCAGCTGTGACACAGACGGGACTCAACGGCGACCTCAAGCCAGTGACGGAATAACCGTGCCGAAAGAATTCCGACGTCGGAATATCTGACACGCGGTCGCAGTGTTGGACATGAGTAAATATAGGCTCATGTCCTCGCCATTGAGCCGGAGGAAGTGCGATAGATTGACGCGGATCGATGCGTGGATTCGACGGGCCGCGTCCAGGCACGGCCGGTTGTTTTCAATAAAATGTCAGTGCCGGTTGGCAAGAGCGGGCCGGTGGACGCATTTAGACTGGCCGAAAGCCAAAGCCGGTGCATACGTCCCAACCTCCCCCTTGCCCATTCGCAAGGTCGTCCTAGCTAATGACATCGCCGTTGTTATATCCCGATATGAATGGCTGGCAATTATCCGCGTGAAACAGTTCACGCGGATTCTAGTGCTATTCTTCGTTCCTATTTACTTTAGTTAAAAATTCCAAAATCCTTATCAAATTCTTCAATAATGTCGCATATGTAATAAATCTATATGTCCACTTGGTCGCATCTGCTTACCATGCAAAATGATGATGATTATAAACTGGCAAGGAACGCAACTACAACCGAAGTATATAGTTCTCACAACCTAAGCATTGTAAAATGTTTGTTAGTAACATGAAAAAAAAAACAACAATAACGTTAAGTTCACAAACACCGTACGACCAAAAATTAACGTTGACCGAAGTCAACAACTTCAGTCGTATTTTAAAAATTAGCTGAGGTGTCTTTAACCTGGGCTAGCCTCAAAGGTCACGGTTTAATATCAAAGTGACGTTTGAAGGTAAAACAGGTGACAGGGATATGTCGCCAAAAATTTTATGACTACTGTTGCGTGTGTTTTAAAATTTACAACTCTTCGTTTTCTGTTATGTTTTCACTTTTGGTTAATATCAAAATTTTATTCCACTTTAAATCCGTTAGAAATATTTCATTTATTTCAATAATCAACTTCCTGTTTTTTACGGCGCCATATTAAGTCTACGAAAGAATTTTCAGCAACACTAAGCTAAAACGTAGCAAAATTTTAAATAAAAAATTACTGGTTCCTTAATTTTAAGATTCTTATTTGCCCTCTTTTTATATGCATTTTTCTTTCCGTGTGATAACAAAGATGTTACTTTAATACTGCCAAATGGATCTTACGAATACAAACAAGATTAGCAGAATGTGAACGCTAAATCTAATCCCCGTATGCTTTTCTTTGTTGGCCTAAATATAATTTTGTCTTTGATCTTCATGTTTCTGCTTTCCAGGTGTTTAAGTGCTATCATCAATAGTTTCAACACTCCTTTATTCGTTACGTTGGCAATAATTTATAGCGTTAGCTACGAATATCACGTATAACATCATTATTATGAAACTTTGCTTAAAAACCCTGTAGCAGAATGTATTAGTCCGTTATATACGTTTCAAAATTATAAATATAATAATAGTAAGAAGGTAATTAGGTACGTGCCTCTAGAAAATACTAACGAATGCATAAAAAATAAACAAACATCGTAAAGAACTCGTATACACCAATATGCCTTAAACCTTATTATTTGTAGTAGTCTGTCTAAAACAGAATAAATACTTTAATATTTGCATCTTAGTATATAAATATATAATAAAGCTTTAGTTACTAGACAATTCAAAATTGTAAATCCGAAATGTAAGCCCAATTTGATGGCTCTAAACTTATTAAAATGTTATTTTAATTACAACGGTCAGATTATGTTTGTAAAATATAGATAGAATATATGCACTGATACGAATTAATTTAACTTATTTTTATTTTCAGGTGACCCCCGGAACACCGGCCGGTCGGGATTTGACTCGTGGCGATATAATTGCGAAAATCGACGATTACGATGCACGTGATCTAAGACACGAAGACGCGCAAAACCTATTCAAAAACGCCTCCAATCAGATCAAGCTAGTGGTACAAAGGTAATTTACCGCCTTGAGATATATTTTTTAAACAAAACTCAGAAAAGAACACGCATGGCAGATTTTAGAGGTCTGGTTATTTTCCAAATAAAATTAACAATTTTTTTTAGTCGAGTTTTTCAATAAATAATTTATTGTGAAACCAAGTAAATATTTTCACATAAGTATAATCAAATAACGAGCTAAATCAAATTTTAGTGTTTATGAATATAACCTTCTGAGCTTTTTTAGACGAAAAATCGTTGATGATTTCGTTGAAATCAAGTTCATGATATAATCATGTTTGTACAAAGTACAGTACTTAAGGTAAGGTAAAACAGCAAACAAAATCAAAGGGAAACTCGTTGGAATTTGGATGATTTTTTTTTCAAAGTCCCTATTGCGACGGCCCATCTTTTGTGGAGGCCCCGGGGCTCTATCCCCGGATATCCTCATCTAAATACGGGCCCGACAAAACTGTTAAATTTTACGCTAATAACGACGATTTTGTATGATATATTTTGGACCACAAAATATGGCATTAGAAATCCTCCATTTTTTTTCAGTGACATAAGTCCCACTACATGAAACTAGCGCCATATAAAGTATAATTCATAATATCGTGAAAAAAGTTTTAACTATAGTATGGACAGAAAATGCTTACGACGAGACGAGATATGCGTGCTCGTAAAAGATTTTTTACATGTTTACTATCAAAGGGTATAATAGAACCCTGATTGAATTTACATAAAAATATATAATCTGGTTCATATTTCCTTATATTCTTAAAACCGAAAGTATGTTTGTTAATCTTATTTTCATATAGTTACTGAGGTATATATAGATATTAGAGATATAAAACAAAAACACATTCAACATTTAGGACTTAGATGAACATTGAGAAAGTATTAAATAAGAATCCAGCGAGTTAAGCCTGGAGCAATTCCTAGTAAGTGATAGATATAAATCCTTACATAGTGGTTCTGTGGATTGACCATTAATAACATTGAATAAGTAAAGGTTGATTGAAAATTAAAGGGTCGGTTACACAGGGGCAGACCGAGTACCCATCTGTACCCAATGCCACGCAATAGCGGGAGCTATATAGGCCGCTCGCCAACTCCCTCGTTCTACTACGAACGTTTTGAGTAAGAACATATTGATGTCGTCGCTGTTGTATCATCGATGTTGTAACACTATTATTACGTATGGACTAGTACTAATTAGTAATGTATGAGTAGGCAATTAACATTACTTATTTAATTGCTAAGAAATCTAATCGTCTCTTCTCTAAGTTTCCATTACCGCTTATAAATATTGATGAAATCAGTTTATTTTGATATAAGTTAGTTTTTTCAAGTGGTCGGACTCTTTTGTAAAAATCCAGTATGATTGGTACCACTACTTTGCCAGTTATTCTACCAAGCAGTAATGCGCTACTGTGTCGGCGTAATTACTAGTCATAGAGATGTACCATAAACCTCTACGAGAAACGCAACGCAAGGCCAAAGAAGGTTCTGTATGGAAGTGTGTTGTTATGGAAATGTGTCACGTATGCCGGTATGCGCACGACTAGCTCGTCGCGTTTATTTCTATTTTCTCTTTATTATTTTTTTTTTTCATAGTTATTTTCTTTCTTTTTTATTTCTCAAAAGTTTAGTTAACCATGATTCAAGACCCAAAATTTGATATAGGAACGAATAAAATATGTTGCTTGTTTATAATTTTTATCAAAAATGTGAATTTGATGATACTTTTTAGATTACACTTCATAATACATATTTGTCAGAAATAAAACAAATTATCCATGAAACATCGATTCGATTTTAAATTTTGAAACAGGTTCTATATTTCTTTATTTGATTAAATAAATTTGACACTGCAGATCTTTCTTAGAAAACATTTTCTGGTACAATGCCCTTAAATACCAGTCAATCAATCAATCAGTTTAATGAAATACGTAGGTATTTTAATTCGATTTCTTCCACAAGGGCGTTGGCTTGTCGCCACGTTTGTTCTCTTTTATAGTTAAACGTTTATATTAATAAATTGAAGGCACGTGGCATAATCGAAAACAACACACATCTACCGGTAGATTCTTGTATTTATAATTTCAATTTGAGAACCCGATCTTAGGATGTTTCCAACCCTACATAAGAAGAGAACATATGTTACGTACTTTAGCATTTTTAACACTTTCAAATGCTATTGATCCCGTAGAATATTAAATTAAGACGCAAGTGTTGCCAAGGCAAGAGCGATAGGCTTTTGCTGAGATAAATTACTGCAAGACTGCATCACTCCTTACTATCAGGTTTGAAGAATGTGAAGCACTAGCCCCTTTGTAGCGTAAAAAGCCTGTCCCAAATTACAGACAATCATTTTCAAAAAAGAAGCGTTGTCAAAATACAACGATATTTATGTAGACCTGTGAATTTAATTGTAATAATTATGATTTCCTATATCTATGCAAATATTAAACATTACTAAAAGAAACTATTTTTACGTATAATTCAATTAATTTGTTTGTTTTTTAATTAATATTATCTTAATTTTGGTCCAACCTACGCGGGGGTTTGAATTTAGGTAAAAGCGATGATATCCGTAAACATGGTCTCACTCATAATTGTTGTATTAGCGGTTATGGTCTGCATGCAAATATGTTATGTATTCTATGTATTGTGTGCACTAAAGTAGAAGCATGTGTAGGGACTCGGAGCGCGAGGGTGCGCGTCAATCAGCACAAGCGCAAAGATCGCCGATCGCCAATGCCGCTGCACCGCCCTTCAGGTAATACCTACTATATCATATCATTGCATAAGATACATCAAAAATTTAAAATCTTATTCCGTTTGAGAAAATTGGATATCGTAATTGTATATTATGATATTTATTTATTGTGGTAGAAACACGCAGCTGCTCCCGCTGCTGAATGGGCCGGCTCGAACCGGATAAGTACCACGACCTCACAGAAAATCGACGTAAAGTACAATTTAATTTTTCATCCGCATTTCGTCCGGTGAGTGAGGTGGCCGGTAGCCATGTAAACAAAAACAAGCTCTAAGCGTTATTTTAAAAACCAATATAATACCAATAATACATTTTCGATAGAATAAATATTGTTATAGTATCAACCATACACATCATCTTGGTTAAAAAAGAAAGACGTTCTATCGTAAATATTCGATATTATTAAATATTATTTTGTTTTTAATTTTTTGACTTTTCATGAACTATTTTATAAATACGATACACGTTATATTAATCAAAAACCGATTAATTTAAGTATCAGCAAATTGTTTAAAATCCTCACAATATATATTCAGGTGTGCATGTATTTTTTTTATAAATAGATCTATGTATTAGAGTCAAGGCAACGGATGTATATACAAGTAATGTAATTTATGGACGTCCGCCGTTTCCTCTTTCGAGTTTCAATTCGTCGAGTCCTGAATTTCAAAACTTAGTTGCAGTTTCAATTCTTATTTAATATTTGGAATATATCGTAGAACGTCTACGATTTATATCGAGAAATAATGTGTGCACCGTAATTCGTAGTGAATATTTGGTGTGTACCGTCATTACAACGGAAGATGATGTTTTGTTACATTAGGGGCGGATTAAGAATTATAATAACGTAAAAGTTATTAGGTGGTAGTTTCGCCGGGGGTGGGACCACTGCATTGCCAGTTATTATACCGCTACGCAGTTAAATGTAAGCACTATTGTGTTATAGTTGAAGGAAGACATAACATCTAAAATCTCTGGGTGACGAATGTCGCACAGGGCCAAGTAGGTTCTGTAAAGGACTATGTTGTTATGGACATACGTGTAACAACAGGCACACGACTTGCTCGTCTCGTCAAGTCATCTCCAAAAAACAATAACATATCTTTTATTAACAATAAAAGATGATAACGTAATTTGACCAGGACGCCAAGCCCATTGCCGACGACCCAATGGCGCGGACCAGAGTCCCTCCCTCGCAGCACTCCTGTGCCGCCCTACACGCAGTTCCCAGTCCAGCATGAGGGAGAATTCCGCACGGCGACGCTGTCACCGCCCTCCAGCCGCAATGACGAAGTCATCGACGAATCCATACAGAGTCAGGTAACACTAGATTATTATTACTGATACACTATCTTTTTATAATCGATTATTAATTAAAGGGTAAAAAGGATTTTTTTTGTTTAATGTAGCAAATGGATTGCGTAAACCGCGGGAAAGGTTTAAATTTATTTCTCATAAATAACGTATTATTATTACATAAAACTCCGTGCAAAACCAAATTATGTGTATATTTATTCTAATGAGCAAGATATTTTATTTTATCGGACTCTACGATTGTTCCAAGGAGTTGATTTACAAATATCCTCTTACTAATATTATAAATCCGACAGTCTTGGTTTGCGTGATTGTCTTTATACAGTAATGAAGCGTCAGACCCACATCACTTTTGACATACGTATAGTTTTTAATACAAAAATTATATAAAATAATGCATAAAGTAAAAAAAAAAATAGTCTGGAATAAGTTCAATTACATTGAGTTATGTACATGTTAAACTAATAAATGTATTGCGTTATAGTTATTATCCACTAAAATGTTGCGCTGTTCATAAAGCTATAACATTTAATGATAAAAAATTTAAGTGTCTCTTCACGCGAAGCTCAGCCAAACCATCGTTAAGGGTTGTAAGCATTCGCGTGGTATTTATTTCGCATAGATGATCACTATATACTTATAGAGATTTCGACATCGATTACAAGGAACATGAAGCAGTTTCGAACGTCTTTTGCGCAGTCTTTCGTATACTACCAAAAATAGTTAACCTATTTAAAATTCATTCAGTCTATCAAAATCTATCTAAAAGCAAAAATAGTTAACCTATTTTTGCTAGTATACGAAAGATTTTTTAATGTTTGTCTATACTCTTCCAGTAAGAAAAGCTTCTTAATGTCATCGACCGAAACAAACACTAAAACGAATTGTTCTTCGAAATCTCATTATATGCATAGCTTTGTGTCAAAAGTTATTTTCCCTCTAAAACGTCGAACGAAATAGGTTAACCGAAACGCTTTTATAGCACCGACGCCTGATTATAGGCTGGACGAGAGCCAAGTTCAGTTTTTATTATCAAGCATTATTAATTAGGTTTATTGAGGCTACTGAAAAACTATTGGAGGTGACGTAATACATCGATGATAATAATTATTCTATGTACAGTATTGCATGTCCATTATTTGGTAGAACGTTCTGGTAGGTCGCTAAATCCACCGACTGATTCATGCGCTGTAATCATAAATATCCCTCGACGCCATTTTATTTATACATTATTGATTAATAATCGTAGGCGCTTACGTATTATTCTTGCCGACGCGTATGTGCCAAAGTTCACGAAACTTGCAAAATTACAATACCATATTATAATATACTATGTTATTTTTTTTAAACGCACTTTTTTTCTTATAAAACTATGATTTTAAGTCTTTTAATGTCGTATTATACATAAGTGTTAAACAAGCTGATTATAACGAGATTAGAGAGAGAGAGAGAGCTTAATTATTAATTTTTCTTTAAGTTCACTACTTAAAAAAAACAATACGAAGACTTTTCCAAAGTTATAGCAAAGATATAAAACATATTTATATAAAAAGAGTCAATGAACGTACGGGGCGTAGACTCAGGATGATTAACCACCATAACACTAGTTAACGACTCATCTTACAGAACTTAACTAACAAGTCAATGTACTAACCATATTCAAAATTTTCACACTACAGCTAGTGTGGGAGGCACTTAGCGTAATAACTATATTAATAATATACGAAAATCAGCGAGCCCGTTGAATAACGAATTTCGCTCCCGAGAGTCCCGCAAGGCCGGGCCAAGCTTTCGCCCACGTCGACGCCTTCTCCCGTCATATTTCCAAAATAGAATGCATTGAGAGCGCGTTGTTTACTCGCGATCTAGCTGGAGTCACAGTCCGAGACCGTTCTCAGTACGACACGTCCGCGCGAACTGCTCCAATAGAGATGGCAGTCAATCCGAACTTCTTCCCCAACGGGTACCAGGACCCCATGCACCCCGAGGAGGAGGCCGTCACCAACTGGGTTCGCTTCAACGCTCTCATATTCTCCGCACCTCATCTCTTTACATAAGTGCACAATATAACTATACTGTGGAACCTTATAGAGTGGTAACGGCATATCTCGATTAAAACGTAATCGAGAACTTATTTGAAAATCAAGTGTTGTATAATATGTTGATGATATAACTTTTACGTACATTTCCCTAACAATTTCTATGTATATTTTTTACGACCATTGTAGATAGTTCGATTTTTTAGACCATAGTAGAAATACATATATAATGATTCGTATAATGACTAAGGCATTCAAACCTTCATGAATAACATTACTAATGTTTATCGGTTTTCGATATATTGATTTAAATTTGTTACAAGATTTTCCATCAGAGTATATACTAACTATAGACAAATTCATTAAGACTGCCTAATAATCTAGCGGATAAGAATTGCGTAACCGTGGTTTCATACTAACGAAACATTCACAAGAAAACACATTTTTAAATCTCCGTTTTGTGAGGGTATACGGATATGTGTCATTCGCACTGTCGTACACGATTTTTAGCTTAAATGATATGTCAAATATGTTTCTTAGACCTGTTTCGTATGTTTTCTTTTACTAGATGCCACGTTATTCCGTTCCTTCGAAAACTAATAACTATGCTTTAAAAACTCTAAAACAGAAATATGAAGAGAAGCTTCTAGTGATGTACTAAAAATAACGAAATATTATTTTTAATACACTCTAAGTGATTGGTCGTCGAAACTACTCCATTTAATTTAAAGATCCCAGCTGTGGGCGCTATTTTAACGTCAATGTCACGTCGCCATCGTTTACATTCCGAACGCTGTAACGGTATGACGTACAACACTAAAGTTTTCCTCTAGGTTTTGGCTAACATTAATCTGTTCGCGTGTTTTCTTTAAAAATTTGTATGTTCAAGTTATTATTTAAATTCGTTTTATTCTTCATTTCGTTCAGGGCATATACCCTGAACGAAATGAAGAAGAAGAGAAGAGATTTTAATTAATTTCTATTATTGAATATGTAAAAAGTGATTTATAATGCTTATTTACCCTTAAATAATATTATAAATTAGAAAAGTTGTTTATTTGTTTACCTTTCTTGCACTACGAATCGATTATATTGCATCTACGAACAGATTAGTGACTTCTGTGCTAATTATGGTTTGGATGCATACAGTGGCAGAGACTGGATTACTAAATAAATAAAAAAAACACGAAATTCAAATCCTAGCGAACAGAACCGTTTGGTAAAGAACAGATTATTACAATCAGAAAAATAATATCCATTTATCAACTAGAAAATACCACTGGTTTAACTGGCAGTAAAGGCGACTTCTTTCATAGTGCGTCTCGTTTCGGTACGAATTCTTCCACAGACGAAGTATTGATATAACCTGAATAGATCTCCAGAACAAAGACGATCCAAAAGATACACTGTTTCACGATCATTTTATAGTTTCATTCCCCAAGCAATAAAAATATACTGTTTGTCGCTTTCCCTTTTTACTGTTTTCTGTTCTTTTTGAATCTCGTGAAGAATAATCCCGATGGTTAGTTAGCCCATAATAATGCAGAGCACTGTAGCGTAGCAACGCACTAGTTTGGATTACGAACATTCAAAACTGCTTGGTTTGCATGGCATTCGTTGCCAAAGGAATAGTCCCTCTATCTCTATTTCTAGTAATTAGTGTAGTATTGCCCTTCACAACAGAACATAATGATGCTAACATATTTCTGCTTGCTGGTAGGCTAACTAGTTTATTCGACTGATTATATTATTATATTACTTCTACAGACTTTGAGAGTCTTTCCTGCGTTGAGATTTAAACACTCTTTCTTTCTATTTTTTAAAAAAGCGCTGCCCTTATTGTAAGATAGAAATATCTTGTGTTACAAGGGCGTATTACATACATAAATTTCACACGAACAAACGCCCAGATCCGGAAACAATTAT